>CAVNYN010285170.1:0-18904 GCA_963692815.1 Nyctanthes arbor-tristis | reverse complement strand
ATAGCTATCTACGAAAGGCCGAGGTTGGAGTCAAGGCTCTGGATTCTCTGCTAGAGGGGCTCTGCTCTCCTCAGCTGCACGTTCCCCTTCCTCAGCTAGAGCATCAGACAGCCCCTGCGACTCTTTATAGGACTCGAGCTCCTTGCGTAGGAACTCCACAGGATTGCCAGGCTTGTGAGTGACAAGGCTCCCGATGATTTATCATACACGACCACGTAAGTGAGATTGAGGTTGGTATTATGATCCTCAGAGGCCTTGTACTCCTCGACAGCTGAGGCCTTGGTTGCGAGCCTGACCTCTTCAGTTTTCTTCTCGAGTTCGGCCGCGTGGCATTTCTCCAAGCCTTCTCGAGTTGACTTCTTAGTCATCGCAAGCTTCTCCATTTCAAGAAACTTAGCCATTAGTCTCTTCATCTCCGTTTCCGCCCTTTGCAGCTTACTGGCCTCCGCCCTCAAGTTGGCATCAGAACGAGCCAACTTCTCGATCAGGTTATCAACTTCCTCTTCCTTGTCTCCGGCCATCACAAGGGCCTTCTGTTGATAATTCAACGCTCGGGCCATGTATGCTATTGAGGAAGCCACAATGTCCTCCATAGTCATCTTGTTGGACATGGACTCCTCCCGTACGTTCCAGGCCCGAGCTGGCGCCTCTATAGCCCATTGAACGGAATGAGGAAGGTTCTTTGTGGTCGAGGGCGTAGGGGACGAAGTCCTATAGTACTCCAGGTAGCATTCTGGGAATTGCCCTTTGAGTTTCTCTACTACCTGTGACCTAGTAGGGTGGATCCCCAACTAGCTCGGCTCAGATGGCGGGGACAATGAGACGGACTGGTTCCCCGGATGAGCAGAGGGAAGTTCTTGGTTAGACCTCAGCAGCTTGGCACCCTCGGATCTAGCACCGACCTCTGTACGACGGGTTAGAGATGCCCTCGAAGTTGCGCATCTTCCTCGGATCGGCGCTCCTCACCTCGAAGTTGCGCATCTTCCTCGGATCGGCGCTCCTCACCTCTTCTCTTTCCTAAGGGTCCAAAAGGGGCCACTTGCTCCTTCTTGGAGATGGCCTTTCTGGCTGCGACCTTTTGGGCCATTGTCATCTCCTTGGGCGGCATCCTCCTCTCTACAACTGGAATTTTACGAGGGATGCGAGGGGCTGGATAAACGAAGTAAAGAGTTAGACAAAGTCCTGATTCTTAGATGTCCTGAACTAAAGTTAACAAATGCCGTACCTTTTGGGACTGGAGCTAAAACGTCAGACGGAGAGACAGATGTCTGGCCGGCTATAAATAAATTATCCTCGGTCAGCAAGAATTTTGACGAGCTGTGCAGACCACCTTGAGCGGCGATGACAGCCACGTGCTTCAAATACTCCGTACTGACCCCTGGTACTGGAATCCCTGAAAACGAAGAAAAACGATAAGTATTAGAGAACCTCTGGGTACAAATCCCAAAAAAGGCTAATACTCACTGCGCCTAGGTCAGTATAAAGCAGGGATAGATCTATCATTGGGACGGCTAGGTGGTGCCCAATCCCAACTGACGTAAAACGACCTATCTTTCCAATCCTTCACCGACTCAGGTCGGTCAGTAATTAACATCTGCTGACCTTTACGCTTCATAAAGTAGAACCACCCAGACCCCATTCCGTCGCACGCCCTGAACTCATAATGGTAGTTCAGCTCGTCAAAGGTCAGTTTGGGGTAATCTAATAGTGAAAACAATATGAAGAAAGTCGTGATTGCCCTCTACCCGTTCGGAGCAATCTGACTGGGTGCAAGCCCCCACTCTCTAAGGAGGTTGGCTACCAAAAGAGTAAGAAGAAACTGGACTCCAGCTTTCAACATTCGCATGTTCGCTGCCACACAACCTTCCGGGGGCCAATCCGCCCTTTCTGAAAAATAGGGTAGAAAGAATGCACCGATTCGGGAATCCTATACTTCATTTTCCAATAAAGCATCTCCTGCTCGATAGCGACAGATAGAAGGTTTTTGCAAGAGAAGGGTGATGCATATGGCCCCGCACGAGGAGGTGGACATTGCCATCCATCTTCCCCTTCTACCCCTCCGCTGGAAATCCTAATCGCCAGGGGGAAGCGCCTCAGAGCCTTCCCCCTCCTCGGCCAACATTGCACCTTCCATTTCCCTCCAAACCCCCTCGAGAGATTTATCAGTCGACCAAGCGACTTCCTCCCGGACGATTTACACAAGACGACTTCCTCCACTTTTCTTTTTCCCCTGTCAGCCGCCGGTACCACTGTAACGACGTCAAAGTCGCCAGAGTCTGTTGGTGAACACGCCTCACCCTCTTGACTCATGATTAACAGAACAAGTGGAGAAGATTAAAATTACTGAAATGCAAAGAGCTAAAACCGGTTTTTACCTTGGAATCACTTACGAAGATTCTGGAAGAGAAAGGTAAAAGACACTGGATGAGTATCTTCGCCAAAAGAAACAAAAGAAGCAAAGGGGAGAGACTAAGTGAAAGGATGCTCTTTTATTATGCTAAAACCTCTAAAACCCTAAGAAGTACAAGGGTCATTATTAATTGCTGCCACCTTTTGCGATTCCCGAGCACGACCATACGGATCCACCATCCGCGAGTCGACGTGTGTCCCACGACCCTGAACCGACGTATTGGATGCGCTTCGTCAGTATAATATTGCTGAGAAGGTCCATTTCTTCTCTCTGTAAAATCGAGTTCACCCCCATCACTTGCAAGAGGGAGTGAACCCGAGGGGGCAATTGTTAATAAGGAAACCGACCTAACAGGTCGGTTAGATGTATGCACCGAACTGAGCCAGAACTCATCAGAAGTGATTCTAATTATACACGTGGGTGGTGACTAGGCATACGTGGATGCCACCTATCATTTGGACCAGACACGTAGAAGGCATGCCCTAAAGTGCTCCACATAGCCGTTTCTCCCTATAAATACCCCCACCATGTTAGGGAAAAAGGGGATAGATTTTTGAGGGGATAGATTTTTGGAGCTATTTTGTCAACACTACAAGTATCGAGTTACTTGTAAAGAAAGAAGAAGGGAACAAAAGAATAATCAAGGATCATTCAATTGTAAAAAACGGTTTAGTTACAGCCTAAATCGTTGTCAACATCTAGACCAAAAAATCTGATTATGGTTTAGACAAATTACACATATGATAGGGAGCATGCGCCGAGTTTCACAATTTTTTTCCCCATTGATATAAAAAAAAAATGTTGGTGAAATCGTTATGAGTTTTACAGTCGGAATGGATAAGGGTAAACATGGATGGACCCTCTGGAGGCAGTAAATTGCATGACATGAAAAGCCACTTTCAACAATTATTGGAATGGGGTCCTTTTTCTTTTCTTTTATTTGTAGAATTTGTTCATCTTTTTTGTTCAAGTGGGAATTCCTCTTTTTATTTTTGACTCAGTCTAGAAGCGGTCTTTCTTGTGGCCTCAATTCAGCAAAAGATACGGGCTCTCTCTCTCCCCCCACCGACAGTTATCTCTATTCATTTCCACCGTTGGTTCCACACTACAAGGATTAATTATTATCTATACTATATGATTAAGTAGTAATATAAAGATTTGGTAAAGAAACAAAGGGGAAAATGTATGAAGGTTGACAACGTAAATGTCATGATCAATACAGATCTCAACTCTCTCTTTCTAACTTTACGTATATGCTTCATTCTGCAATGGTTATGATTGTGAAAATGATTTTGGATGGGAGTTTTTTTTTTCCGCCTTAGAGAACTCCTCGTTGATTTGACCTTCTGTGATTGGTCGCCAACCCTATCACGGTGACAATTCTACAACTACCTTACATATGTAGTTTTACATGAGTCCCAACCCCTGACGGATAAATCATTCTTAATGAGGACATCATCAGCGATGTATAGTTCAATTGTCACCGGTAGCCTTTGATCTACCTAATCAAGAAAATCTAATGCTATCTACACCAGACCACAGTCTCAATTTGAAGTCAACGGATAAATATAGGTGGTCACCCCCGTAGGCTAGGTATAGCCGCCCGTACGGAAGTTTGAATTGATCATGTTCAATGGGGTTGGCCATGGTATGTCGAGATCAGTGTTCACAACTCCACAAGGACCAAAACCACACTTCGTGGTAACCTTTCCCCGGCCCGCACTCCATGTGGCTATATATGGGTGTTTTTATCTTAGTCATCATATGCTTACTTCTTTCTAGTGTTTTTATATATAACCCTATAATTCCTCATACTTTTTCACCCGAGTAATTCTAAAAAGATATGTATTTTTGGCATGATTAAGTATCACGTGTTAGTTGGTAATTCTAAGTTGGCTGTTTAAATGTAAGAGAAAGATAGGCTCGAAAACGACCAATACAAACTGGTCTCTAAAATTATTGAGTGATTCTAGAAAGACATGAAAATATGACATAAAAAATTGACATTTTTACTTGGCACAAACTCATCGGTAAACTATCACATGTGCCTTTTTCATCACTCATTAATTCAAACTGTGTCACATTACATTGTCAGTTTTTTATGTTATATTTTCATATCTCCCTGTTGTTTTCATCTATTTCAAATTTGAAGTCAAACAAATCATATCTATATATCTAATGAGATCTACTATAGTATATAGATCCCTACTATTTAAAGTACTCAACCCATTCTCTCTCTTATTTTAAGACAAAATATGAACGCTAGCGGGCACTAAGGCACTACGTTTTCTAACTCACAAACATATATAAGATATTTTCTGAATGATAACAAATATTGTTACTGCAAAATTATTTATGAAAGGAAACATTAAATGTTATGTTATCCTTATAAAGTTTACCATGAAATGGTCCCTTTGAAGCTGAAAGTAGTTTGTCCACAGAATGTCTGAATTCAATCATCCAGATGCGGTGGCAGACTTGATAACGTAGACCATCTTTCTCTGGGCACATTGCTCCGCAATACACATTTGTTTTCCCACGTCCAACTCCAAACAATTTCTTCATCTTATTTTACGCTTCTGTTTGGTACACCAGCACTCAATATATACATGTATCTATGATTATTAAATAACTTTGATTCTCACATTTATGTTGTTCGATAAGTGTCATGAATTTCTACAATTCATGACTCGGATACGCTCTTTATTGCATTATTTTTCAATCCCGATGAACTGATATTAGAAATTAACCCAACCACCCTAACCCACCACACACCTCGAAACCCTCTTTTTTTTTCACATAAACTATAATTAATAATAATAATAATAATAATACAAAATACGGCCTCAACTTCTCTTGGTAGAGTTTGGATTTCTTGCGGTTGAAAATAATAATAAATAATAATGTAACCATGACACGATTTGACAAAAAGTTTTAGATGAAAAAGCTTTAAGAAATAGTATGTATGATGATAATATAAATAATAATAAAACTGTGCATATATATGAAATGAAAGTCGAAAGACTCCAAAACCTAGAATATTGCGCAAATTTGCTTAGAAACGACAATTCACCAAAATGCAAAAGTCAATAGGATGAAAGGACAATATTGTTCAAATAATTAAACATAACAGATTCTCTAATTGATTTTGTCTGTCAATAAACAACCACCCGAAATTTCATGCATCTTTAATTTGTTTGGTACATTGAAATTAGCATGACAATTGACCAATGTACGTATAGTTTCTTATTATCATATTTTTTTCCTTGTTCCAATATTCAATTTTTCCCCTAATACTGCATAGCAAAAACTAATTATTGTTTAACTATATACATTTAACCGTAACCTGATTTAGATTTATTTTTCTTTAATATCGTTTTAATGGCACAGTTAATGTGTCCCGTTGTTGACAACAAATGTGTACACTTATGATTATTTTTCACATTTTCACTTAGGAAAGTAGTACGAAAGTGTATAATGCGTGAAGTTCCCTGTCGCATAAAGGGAGAACACCTTCAATCGTTTTGGGGCAAAGGCCTCTACTTGTAATGATGCACTCCAATACGGTATTAAAGTACACGTTTATATCACAATTAATTAATTACTAATCATGTTTTATATATTTATTTACTAAGGAAAATATCAAGGTAGAAGATTTGATTATCGAAAATTTTACTCGTGGATTGACGAAATGAACTTTTTTGCTGCAAATAAGTTTTTGAATAAGAAATATTGCATTCGTCATTCACATTCATTTTTCATGTGAGCGAGTAGTTTAGTTTTGAATGAAGAACATACTCCCCATTTTTAATTGTGCAAGACTGAATTTTGATTGGTAACTTTCTTAATCACATCATCAATAGTTTTAATTTAAAATGCATCTATATTTTAGCAACGCAAGTTAAATCCGAATCTTTCCTCTCCGATATGCACCACATATATGTGCAGTCCCTTTTAGTCTAACTAAGAGACGGCGACTAGACATGGAGATGGTGTGAGGTAATTGAGGTTCCGTTTTCTTTTTCATTCATATATCTAATTACTAGTTTTGTATACTTCAATGGACTGTCAATCTATCATCTTCTCTAATAACAAATTTTGAAATGACGATGGTATAGATAAAATGAAATTGTAATAAATCCGCTTTTGCTATATAATAATTAAAGACCTCAGCTTTAGACCAGATATGCCCAGTTTTAAAAGCTTCTTTAGACTATTATAAAAGTTGTGCTCCTTGACTTCAAGTGCATGCCCACTGCACAGTACAAACATATATTAAATTTAAAAAAAAAAAAAATGCATTGGATTGAATTCAATTTGAATTTTTGCCCAGCCTTTTCACTATTCATATTACCTTTTAACGCATTAATACATCAGCTTTAGGTACATTTTTTGCCTTTTTAATATGCATATATTTGAATATCAGTACTATACTACCTAGATATATTAACCCCAAAACTGAACTTTGTACCTAAAAAGGTTTCTTCTTTCCATGTATTTTTGATAGAAGAAATTGTCAGTCACTTGGGGGAAAGCTATTCTTTTACCAGAACTCACACGGCCACACAACGTTAAGTTCGGTTTAGCGGTCTTATTATTAATGAATATACAGTTTTAACATAAGCACAAACGTGTGAACTTATTATTTTCCAAGGATAAACAAAGTTGGAAAAGTCAGTGAAAAAATGAAGACAACCCTCTTCCTGTATGCTACAGACTAAAGACAAAATAATAATTCCTTAGAAGTATTGATATCTTTCATTGAATAAATTTGTAAATAAAAATATTTATCTAAAAAGAAATACTAGTAAGCTGTCAGTGTTTAGTAGAAGCATGTTGGTCTATATTATTAACATTTATACAGATTTGCTGACAGTACAAATTAGCAAAGATCTGCATGTATAATAGTAAAGACACTCAAGAGATAAGTTTGATATGCATAAATAAGTAGAACGATACAATAAACAAGATTTTAGTTTCCATAGAATAATTCATACTATTGTACAATACCATCGAATTTGGAAGTGTTTTGTTTTCTTCATCCACGGCTCTTATAAAACTCTAGTAGTGCCCCTCCAAAAAGAGACTAATTATGTATAATTAGATTAATCTATGATCTGTTATTAAAGGGTAAATTTAAAATTTACGGGATTCAAATATCAATAATATCAAACCAAATCTGCTTGAACACATTGATGATCAGATCATGGTATTCATCAGAATTGAGTGAAAGATAGCAAGCTAGAAGTTCCTCCAAATCCTTTGATGCCCTGATGTTGTTCTCCACGATCATCTCCACCATTGACTCCCTGAAATCTTTCTGCGGATTCCGGCTTGATTTCACAACTGCGAAACTCTCTGATATACTTCTTCTAGAGCTTGAACTTGAACTGGACGATGCGCTTTTTCGAGCCTGAACTCTCCGGCTCGCTGCAAGCCTTGGTGAATTAGTCCTGAGCTTCAGCCCTGGTGAATTCCCTGGAAATCTCCTGATAGGACTAGTACTGGTCTTGTGTTGTTTGGGACAAGAATTTACAATGTCCTCCTTGACAACCTTAACAGACAGAGATCCGTATGCATTTTTTCCCTCAAATTTGGCCGAGGTTCTCAGAATCTTCGTCGGGTTATTTGCTTCTTTTTCCGGATGGCCGGTTTTAGTTGGCCGCGTGATGATTGGAGGAAGATTATGGAGACCATCTAGCTTGTGATTGATAGCATCAGATTTGTCATTGATTGCCTTTTGATTTTCAATGTCAATGATGATATCATTATGAATTCGGCATCCGCAGGAGGTTGACATTGAGAGCATGCCATCAAATGTATCCGGGGTAAGGCCCCTGTCCGAACCATATTCAGGGAAAAGCGATTCAGCTTGCTCCGACGAGGAGCTATCGTCTGGAGAATTAGGGTAGTCTTCTGGTGTAGAATCCGGCTTTGTCCATACAGATTCCATATCTACACCACATCTGCAGCCTGCTGATACAGATGACTTGGCACTAACAATCCGGGAAAAAGGCTTGTCACTGGAATTTCTGTTTCTTTTAATGCTTCGTCTCCTCCTGGACGATTTCCTCGGCTGCTCTGGTAAATGTTTATCAGAAACTCTCGTCGCCATGGATGATGGACTGGTGTAGAATGTGAGCTCATCTGGTGGTGGATTAAGTTCCCTGGTGAAATAATAAGATTTTCTCTGGTCAGAAATTTGAGGCGCTTGCTTATTTGCAGATGCTGCAACTGATGAATTCTGCTGCTGCCTTTTCTTTGTGGGGTGTGCATTTTTCCAGTTTCTGGGTTTGTTCATGTCTTTGAGCTTGTAAAACCAGGCATTTGGTATCATATCTGACAGTTTGAACCTGTAATTGACCATCGGAATCCCTCTCACTGTTTTGAAGCAAATGTTTCAGCTACTTTCTTCGATTTATGGCACACTAAGAAAAGAAAGCCGACTCCATGCCTAAACAGGCAGCGAGCAGAAATCGTTCCCCTTCGGCCTGGCTGTTACTGTAATCAACTCAAGAATGGGAAGAAATGTTTGGGGAGATGAAAAACACTGCCTATTTTTATGAAAGGTTCCAGTTTCTAGTGTTTATGGGAGATAAACAGAGGGGTGGGGACTTTTTCATGGGGGAAAATTGGGGTCCACAATGGAGGAAAAATGAGTCACTAAGCAAATGCCACAGTTACAGTGGTTAGATTGATGGTTTACCTTTTGTTATTATATATTTAATTAATATTTTTCATCATGCGTAAAGTTTGTCTATTGTGATTGGTTTAAGTCATTTAAGGCACTAATTGTCACTAATGATTCCTCTAATCAAATAAACAATAATGCTAAAATGGAGCGGTAAAACAACTAAATAATTGTAACAACTTTAGATACGGTTGGTATTGTGAAATATAACCTTCTTCAACGACTCTTTAAGTTGAATTCTCTACTTTTTTTTCTTTACTAGACACAAGTTTTGATATCATGTTATCCTCGTCGGTACTCTTATTTGCACACAAAAATCGTAAAGAAGAATCAAATATGTATCAATGGAAATTTGTTAGAGATATACACCATCCTACAATTTGTTTCATATGAGGTGATTCTGGCTTAAACCAAGGATATGAGTATGTCTTTATAGCGTATAAATTACACATTCCAGTCATTACTACTTGGCATTGTATGGATGGCCTTCTATGTTATTTTTACATTCTTACTTTGGTTATATGATCATGACAAATCGGTGTAAACGTATCCAATGTACGAACATATTGCCATGAAAATCATGCCAAAAATTCCGCTGAATGTTGTAACGAAGTAAGCTGCAGAACAATGTTTTCTTTCCAAAAAATGGACAACAATGGAATGGGTGCAGTCAGTTAGGTTAATTGACTTTAATGAAAAACTGTACTGAACCAACATACCTCTGGGCAGGGTTCAATGGGAGAGGAGGGGGGGTTCAGCCATGGTCCCCTACCCTTGAGCCTGGAAACAAAACACAAAGAAAGTTCTAGTCTCTCTCACTTGTGCTGGCGACCAAATTATTATTTACTCAAAACTGTAAATGATGCTCTTGCCAGCACCGCTCGTGCAACAATGGGGGCTCACTGGAGCCTTGTTGACCATTTTTCTTCTACGTTTTTGTCTGATGAAGGGTGATCGATCATATTGATGTGTATATAGATTAACTTTTTCCTCAGTCTGAAATCTGAGAAAACAATCATACGCATATCTTCATCTTTAAATAACAGAATAGTTAGCTCATAATGTCGTTGTTTTCTTTTGCTTGGTCAGGATCTTATTCAGAGGCTAAATCCCAAAATATTTAAGCAATCTTGTAGAGAGGATGAGGCTGACGCTGAATCATAGATGTCTTACGGCCTGTACTTCAATTTTACATGCACAAAGAGGGCCCTTGGTGGTTGCAACAAGTTTTGGTAGAGAAAGCCCAATTCCTCATTTAAAGAGAGAATGGACCATGCTTGTATGAAGCACAAATTTTGGGCCATATTTAATAGGTCCCAGAGACAGAAATCTTCTCATTATCACCACAAGTAGAAGTAGTCTTTCATGAAATTTGAAAACTGACTTGTGATATCTAGGGAGGGATCACCGATTGACCATCGTGCCCTATTTCAAAAAAATAGTCCCTCTACTCATCTCATTTAGTATGCATCATCACTGGTTAGACAAAGTATCTTGCAAATCCAACCACCTATTTTCAGGTATGCCCCGTATCTAAGACCTGAAGAGAATTTTAAACTTCCTCATTTCCCAGCTTTATATTCTCAGTTTTATCAAAAAAAAATGATCTTACACTAGTGCCCAAATACTTCTTTAATACCAGACTAAGAAATATCAACTATGTGCAGGAACAATGTGTTGAACTATCGGCTTACCATATCAGATTGGCTTTTTAGAGTAAAGACAGGGAACGGTCAAGTATATATTTATATAATGCTTAGATTGAAAGCTTCTTGGATGAGATGGTCGAACTCTCACCCTCTGGATTTCAAGGCCACGGGCATGAGCCATCATTGGAAACTCAATCACAATGCTCCCTGAAAGCTCTTTCCCCACGAGCTCATTCAGGTTGTATCTCACTCGGTTACTGAATTCAAAACTAGTCAAACAATCTACCGGTAGCAACAATGTCACATCATGAAGATATTTGTGCCTAGTAATAATACTTGGATAATTAATTATTAGGACCTCTCCTGTGCAAAATTTGTGCATCAGTCACATACCTGAGATTTATTCGAAACTAATCGAATGTCTTTTTAGTCATTATTATCGCTGTAAACTATGCCTCGGGGTTATCATTTCTGCACAAACTTTCGTGCAAATAAAGTTTCTATGAGATTGATCTTCATAAGTAAAGGATAAACCCAAATCTAAAGCAACAGTACCGAAAAGGAAAGGAACAACTTTCGGACAAGAATTTTCCTTACAGTTTGGCCAAAGTTTCATCTTTGACATTGACAAGGATAAGGTATGTTGGTTCTGATTTACAATTCTTGGCCACGACATGATCGGCCAAAACCAACCAAAACAAATGAAATTTTAAAATAAAAATACATTAATTAAAAATAAAAAAAAAATGTAAAAATTTTGCAGAAAGTAAAGATTATCCTGGCAACACTATTCTGGTTGAGTTCATAGTCATGGTTGTAGATTGTCCAATGTTAGCGTGATCTTCAATATGTCCAGCTGCCCATCTCCTTAGAATCCTCATCAATGTGCCTGCCTTTCTTTTTGCTCTCCCTGTTCCCGTTCCCATTATTTCCCACACCACTCTCTCGATTCCGGCAATCGAGGCCAGCTCCGTCACCATCTCCGACCCCCCTTTCCGACATATGTTCACTATTGTAGCCGCAGCACTTTCTTTAGCTCTATCACTACCATCCCTCAACACCGTTGCCAATCTTTTCATCATGTTCTGATGGTAAGCAGCCGCGATTGCTGCCAATCCACCACGCTTCACCACGACTTCGAGGATGGTCACCGCCTCCTCCAGCAGCAAATCCATCACGTTGGCAACCACGTCCACCACCCCTCCCTCAATTAACTTCCCTACTGCCTCCCTGTCTCCCGCCAAATTCAAAATTGCCACCATGGCGTCCATTTTTGTGTTTGTGGGGCCCTCCCTTGCCAAATCAAGTAATCCCTTCACGACACGCGTCTTCCGGCCTAGTCTCTTCCGATTAGCATGTACACCTGTCAAGCTAAATATAGTGGCCGCTGCATTCCCCTTCGCTTCCCACGTGGCACCCGACCTTAATACCTCGACAATGCCATTTAGCACTCCATCGGTCTCCATTATCCTCGTCTTATTTGCCTCAAGAATTGAGAGGTTAAGAATCGTCGTCACCGCATTCACTTGTAGGTTTGGGTGCTCGGAACCTAAGATTTTGACCAACAACGGCAAAGCTCCCCCCTCGGCAATGCAGGCGCGGCTATCGGAATCTGTCTTAGCCAATATCCGTAGCTCATGAACCAAACGATTTAACACCTCGGGTGATTGCGACGCCGTTAATTTGTTAAGCAAAAACGTCACGGTCATCTTGGTAGCTTCCAACGCGGTTTTATTCAAAACAACGGCTTTAGATTTGGCGGCCGTTTCCGTTGACTCGAATGGGATTCTCTGGTCGCGGCACCACATAGCTATCAAATTCTTCAACGCGAGGTTGGGTATCAGCTGAGTGTGGGTCATCACCTGACCCGTTTTTGGACACGTGTTGTGCCCTGATTCGATCCACAAGCTAATCGAGGAGCGATCGTACGTCTGTCCCGTAGACACTACCACAGGGTCCCTCATCAGATCAAGCGAAATGGGACACCTAAAATCCGCCGGAATATTGACATCCGCCGCCGTCTTCCGCCGCCTGCTGGTGGTTCTCGGCGTGGATGCACCATACAGCACGCACTTTGCGTAGCGGACGAGTCCGATTAAAGCAACTAGATCGGATTTCGACTTGTCATCACTTTGATTCTGCACTTCATCTTCTAAATTCTCAATTTCAGTAGTGCAACTAGTAGAATCGCATAAATTTAACCTGTCAAAAATCTCAGAAAGGTTGGATTGATCAGGAATGATTTCTCTCTTAATATCATCCAGAATTTCCAAGACCTGGAATCGAAGATTTTCCTCGTTGGGATCCAAATGAGACACCTTTTCTGAACACTGTTTCTTGATCAGATTCAACAATTCCTGGACATCTTCATTTACATTCAATTCTTTTTCGGGGAAGATATCCAAAAGGGTGGACAATTCCCCGGTCAGTTGCTGTAAAGAATTCGCTATTGACGGAGCTTGCATCAGCAGCCACATCTTGCTACAGCTAGAACAATCTTCCAGGAGAATTTTTATTCTCTGCAAAACTATGTACAATTCCTCTAAACATAAGGCAGCTGAAGGCGGAAAAACGGTTACGGGATCGCGGAGAAGTTCTTCAAAAAAGATGAAGAGGAGCCTTGCTTTTCGGGTTATGGAGGCAGCGCTTTTCTTGATCAGAATTCTCAGTGGTGGGAGAGACAAGATATCTTGAGAAAGAAGCAACAGAGAGTGGAGGAGCTTGATGTCTGAGAGACATGGTGACTAAAATGCTTCGGCTGACGGCCTCCTTTTCCTCGCCGGAAAACTTTCCTCCGACACGGCCATTCACTATAACAACAACACACTGGACGAAAAAAATTACAAATGGATGATTGAATATCCAAATTATGATGATAAAAATGAAAACGAATCACAAATTAGACGAACGAAGCGATGATGTTTGGATTGAAGATTCTTTGCAAGAAACTTTTATTGAAAGCAAAAGCTGGTGGAAAAGAAAACGAAATTAAGGATCAAAAGAAAAACTAGATGAGCTGTGGATTGGGACCAGCAAAGTTTGTTAAATTGATGCTTTTTCTAAAGTCTACTTTTAACCAAACTTATAAACGAATATACAATAATGTATATGCCTACACGTTTTGGTCGAATAAAATAAAAATTATCCCAAAATTACATAGTCAGCAATGTAATTAGAAGGACCCCTTTTGGCATGAACTTGTGGCCTCGATGACAACTATAGATGGAGAAATTCAAAACGACTAAGCCAAACCCGGCGGTGGTCTGGTGGGGCCATATAACATAACATATCTTTGCAACGCCGCCGGGAGTCGGCAGGGCAGGTGAGACACCCTCACATGGTGAATAGTTTATATACTATTTTCTTGTACGTATCAAGAAGAAATTAGTGCAGACTCCGCAATAATGGTCCTAGCTATTTGAGATTATGCAACAAAAAAAAAAAAGGTTTTTTAAGGTCAAATGTCAAATGTTTAATTTTGAGATTTCACAATCAATTGTCAAGTGATCCTGACATGTCAAATGTTGCAAAACGACGTTTATCTTCAATTTCATCTAGTTATAGAAACTTAAAAATTGACAATTCAATGCGGAATTATAAATTTGCTGCATTGCTCAACATCAATATATATTGTCTAGCCAACCTCTCTCGAAAGGATTAAGCTTTCAAGTGTAAATAGAATTTAGTAATAGGATTAACATTCTCGAATATGTATAGCTTTCTTTTTTTTCCTTCTTGTTTTGTCATTTGTGTGTGGTTTTTTTTTTTTTTTTCTAATTTTTAAGTGGGGAGGTTAAATCTCACCACATGTGGCATCAAATTAACATAGAATGTGCCGCTATCCAAAAAAGAGAGAAACATGAAGTCTATTACTTAACATCTAACATCTAGAATAATGTTGGACGTGTGCGGACTTAAAACTGAGAACTAACTTGCTCAGTTTTAAAAAATAAGGACCAGCTTGCTACTCAACCAATAGACTGATGGCTCAAGTACAATTTTTCCTATAAAATATTAAATATGTAAGAATGGGCATAAAAGATGAGCTGCTGATTGGCAGCTGGAACGGATAACAGTGATCAAATACGGTTGGTGTGGACTTTTTCTAGCACATTTCTTTAAGAGTATATTAGATAAAATTATTTAATTAAATAGTAATTTTTATGTTTGTTATTATTAGTTAATTTCCAAAGATTATCCTGTAGTATAATTATCATAAGATATATATATATATATATATATATATAATAATACAACCTGGTCTTAATGGGTGTGTATCTTTGCTTGTGACCTTTTCTCATTTCTTTGTTCTCCTGTGCTTTTTTTGTTCTTTTTTACATTTTAAAAGTATTTTCTAAGTAAAAATGTCATTAATGGGTACTGCCCTGATTCGATGAATCTTTAATTAATGGTGTTTTAGGTTTTGATCCATGATATACAAGTCAATATGAAGGGGATTCTTTTAATGGTATACAAGTTCAAGAAAATTTCATAGACTTGACAAAGTAATGGGAGACTCGAGAGTAAAGAAAATATATATAGAACATTTCAAGATTATATTTTTTTGGATTAAACTATGAATGAAGAATCTGGCTAAATTAGTGATGCATTCATATAAAGTCGACTTAATTAGCCGAGTTAGATAAACACTACTATCGAGAATGGAGAAAGATTTGATCAAGTAAACCATTACATTTTGTTATTAAGGTGTGGTTTATTGGTATTGCTTATATACACCAAGAAAAACATATTCAACCGCATCGCCTTCTTAAAGGGGGGAAAAAGGAAAAAAAAAAAAAAAAAACCAATTATTTTGACCCTTTGTGTTTCCATTGTATATAACTTTAGTTAGTGGGAAAATTATGTTGCTAATTGAATCATATATGGATAATCAATATACCAAAAATTTTCGCCTGCTCTCATGGGCCCCATCTATTTTCAACTTAAGCCTCGCGCTCCTATTTTGATAGTTTCTGATAAGAGTAAGAGAAAATTTTTTTATCAATATACGGCATAGTACACGAATAATGCAGTTTTAGCATCATGCGTGTATATTTCTATCATTCGATGAATTGGAGTAAAATTTGTCTTGACAAACATCAACTTTTTCAGTACAATTATAAGTATAGATTTACATATACATAATGCATCACAACTCGTAATTATAGATTTCTTTTTTATCTATTTCATTAACACATAACATGGAAAAAAATTACTCCTATAGCCATTCAAGATAGCTTGGTGCATCAGTATTGATGGAATGTACATTACCCAATAATATTTGTATGATCTCATGAAGTTTGCTTGAAAGGAAGCTCATGTTAGCAGATTATTTCCATTTTAAAATAGAATTTGATTGATAATAATATACTAATATTGACATATTTACCCAAATTCACAGTAGTCTAAATGGAGACATTGGCTTATGCTTTTGCCCATATGGGCATTTTATTTTGGATAAGATTGCCATCTAGTTTTGACAACTACGAACAATGGATTGATCCAAAATCCTATCATCTATCATCCACTTTTATTGACTAAAGAATGTGCGTATTCTTTCTATCCTTGCCATCCCCAGCCCCCCCGGGCAACAAACAATAATTAGTTAATTATATTTTCAAGTGATACTGATGACTTGTGTCGCTTCTACAATCCTTACAACTTTTGCTATTAGTTTCCATATATATATATATATATATATACTTGAGTGATTTTAGAAAAAACTAAATAGCATAACGAGTTACTAGAAGATACTAATAAGTCATTGTTAATCCTTGCTTACATTAAAGAACACATTTCTTCTTTATATAAGATGAGTAGTAGGCCATGTAAACAAATACTATATCAAAAGAATATAACTTATTAACTCTATAAAAATGTAAAGTTTGTCGCTCATTAGGTATCGAATGGACAAAGAAAAAAGCTAATTAAAACCTTACAAAAACATATCCGTCCATAATGATGTTGGCATGCAACCTAAAATGCATCATCTTTATATACAACTTTGCGTGGATGTGATCGAAAGAACAATTTAATTTTGTATTGGGCAAAATGTAATGATGACGAACCATGAAAATTGCATTTGACTTGAAGAAATAAAGCAATAATTATATATATATAGACACACATACTTGTTACAACTACCTTCATAAATAACAAGGGACATGCCAGCTCCGCGAACACCCACACAATAATGTCCCTTTATTAATTCTAATATTCTATCCCTATGGACCAACCAACCAAACACAAACCTAAGCTTCATATTCAAGTAATATGTTGAGAAGAGGTTCATTTCTTTGTCACTACGACTAGTCATGTTTCTTTCTTTTCTAAATCTAATTAACTTTTTTCCGCATTCCAAGTTTTGTGTAAGTTTCAAGATTCGTTGTTGGTACAAAACGTTAATGAAATTCAAAGAATTACTACATGCGAGTTGTGAAGCACTACAACAAATGTCGCTCACAGCGGCGACAATTTCTGACAACAATGAAATTTGTCGCCGATGTAGGCTTACCCCTGTAGCGACGACAGAATGATATCGCTGCTATAGGTCCTATCTATAGCGGCGACATTAAGATGTCGCTGCTAAAGGTCCTGGCTACGGCGGCGACAATACAGTATCTTTTATAATAACGGCATGAAAGTCGTAGCTATACAGTTGGCAGGAAGATTTTCTGCCTTTGTTGAGCTCTATACCGATGACTTTTTGTTGTTATAGATACCATATTCGTCACTATTATTGTAATAATTTATATAATATATATTTTGAATGCAAGTATTGAATTGTGAAGAGGAGCTCCCGAGTTCGACTCTTGACGAAGGCAAAATAATGGCTCAATTAAATAAGATGGAAACGGATCGGGTCACGGAGACTGGTCAGTTGCCAGATCGTAGGTCGGTCAAAAACTTTTCGTGGCCCAAAACTATAGAGTTTATAGCGGCGACACTAATAGGTGCTATAGGTAAAATCGTCGCAATAGGCCTGCAGTGGCGACATTTCGGCTTGCAGGCGACATTTGTTGTAGTGAAGCATTATTAATTTTTTTTTTTAACTTACTAAATACTATAAAAGAAGAGCATGATCTTTAGAATTTCTATTCCTCCTTATAACTTTACGCTGGTATATATTGTAAAATTTTACAAGTTCTATTATATTGCTCGAAATCTCCAACTCAATCAGGGACAGAGGCATTGAAGGACCATGGACCGCACTGGCCCTCGAGGCAGCCCATTTATGTTAGTCTCACCGCACTAAGGCCCGTAACCAAAAAGCCCAAGTTACTTCAATTTTAGAAGATTCTCAGCTAATGTTTGGACCCAATAATTATCTACGTGGCCCAATATGGTCTAGTTGACATCTTTCTGAGTATACATTGAATCCTCTCTTTATAAGGCAAAACCTCATCTATTTTTAGTACATAAACCGATGTGGGATCAATTATCTTTTATAAAGCAAAAGGCACCCCTTTCAAAGATTTCTCGTGCAGAAAAACCAAAATTTCCTCATATTTTTTAAGGTTAGTAGCTTCAATTCTTGACCCAAGTGTCAATTATCTAAACTTGCTTACCATGTAGTCCTTCCCAATTTCTTACCATGGAGCATTTTCCAATTTCCATTTAGTTCGTTTGCTTCGAATCTGAAAGCTTAAAACCCAACATCTTTCACTATCATTTGAACCCAAAGTTCTCGAGACACACAAAAATGATCGTCGACTAGCTCGAGCAACCTTTCTCCCTAAAATTTTCGACCGCACTGAGCAAATTTCCTGGCTCCGCCCCTGAACTCAATAGTGTCCTTTTTTTCTTTTAATTCCTTTCTCTTTCTTGTTTTTCCTCTTTCCTTTATGAATTCAAAATGAAGAAAGTGTTTTGAGACTTGTCACTATCCTTATTCAACTTGGTTTATCAGGTTTTCCGGCATTTAACTTGTATGGATTGATTAATTTAGTGAACTGTGATTCCCACCCCCACCCCCAAAATATTGTAAGTTATTTTAAATATGTCCAGAAAAGGAAGAGCATACCTAGAGAGAGAGAGAGAAAAGGACAAGAGAGAGAGAGAGAGACATTTAGAGCCTGAAGTTTAAACACGACGCAGGTTGTCCAATGATCTCCCACTATATGTGCGTCTAGTGAGATCGTCCTGCCAGTTATA
>CAVNYN010285169.1:0-62535 GCA_963692815.1 Nyctanthes arbor-tristis | reverse complement strand
GTGATTGGAAATTTATAAACGAGGACTCCCTCATTACCAAAGTATATAAAACTCGGTACTTTCCACATTCTTCCTTCATGGATGCCAAAGTTGGTCACAATCCCAGCTTTATTTGGCTGGTCATCATGGGAGCACAAGATATGTTAAAGATGGGCACTAGATTTGGAGTTGGAGATGGTAATAATATTTGTGTCTGGCATGATTCTTGGCTCATGGATGATGCAAACAGTTTTATTTCCTCCGGTATGCTTCCCGATGGTGACAACATTTGTGTGAATCAATTGATGGCCACTGATTTGAAGAGATGGGATTTGGACATCATCAATGACATCTTCAATGACCAAGACAAAAATCTTATTCTTCAGCTCCCCCTATCGCACTTCTCGGCCCTGATCGCCTATATTGAAACCTAAAAAGAAATGAAGATACACGATTTGTAGTGCCTACGAGATAGCATATTCAACTTTTAACAATGGCCACCCTCCGAAAGATAAAATATGGAAGATTCACTACAAGAAACAGGAGCTATAGCGGCGATATTTTGCAACGACGTCAGATGTCGTTGCTATATCGTTGGCTACAACGGCGATTTTAAGTCGCCGCAGTAGTCGTCACCCTATACCCGCGACATCATAATGTTGTCGCTGTAGGATGTATCTACAGGAACGACAAGTGATGTCGCCACTGTATATTGGTATCTATAGATGTGACGTATAAAAGTTGTGGCTATATTTCTTAATCTAAAACGACCACCCATAAAAGTCGTCTTTATATGATTGGTGGGAAAATTTCCCGCATTCGTTCTTGTATTTAGAGACAGAAAATCGTTATGATAAGAAATGTATTCATCACTGTAGTTATAATAATCTATATAATATCTATTGTAAAAGTAAGGTAATATCCGAATGTCAAGTTAGTCCAATTGGTGATGTACCATGTCTTTGCATTCAAGGTGGTGGGTTCGACTCTTCACATGGACAAACAATATTTAATTAAATATAGATGGAAAAAGGCGGGGCGGGGCGGGGTGGGTCAGGTTGGGTTAAAAATTTTTTTAATGACCAAAACCCATCGATCATACAGCCGCGACTGCATCGCTGCTATTGAGTGACTCCTAGATTGCGGTGACTTGATCTACTACCACAGGTTTTTAGACGCGACATTCACGTCTAAAAATCGCGACATTAGACGCGACATTCAGAAATTTCTACAATTAATGAATAAACTAGATCAGCACGACAGGGAGATTACAAGCATGATTTTATGGTCACTTTGGAATAATCAAAATGAAGTGGTTTGGAATGCCAAATCTCACATTGCTAGCAAAGTGGTCAACCTGGCTCGAATTCAATTGCATCACTGTTCTGAGGCGCAGGAAATTCATCCTCGGTCGACCTCGCATGTTGGGCAGAGTTCACAAGGAATGGACAAATAGAACCCACCAGCTTTTGGAATCTAAAACTGAATGTGGATACGGGTGTTTTTAATGAACGAAACCAGGTGAGCTTTGGGTTTGTTCTAATGATTCTTCCTCTACTTTTTTGCGTGCTAAGGCCATTTTAATGGAGGGATTACCTGATGTCCAAATGGCCGAAGCACTAGGCGTGCGTAAGGCACTTAAATGGCTTAAAGACCCTCATATCGAGAATGTGACGGTGAAGATGGATGCACTACTCGTCTATTCCTCACTCAACACGTTGGCTTTCGACTCTTCACTATATGGTCTTGTCATTCACGATTGTAGAATGCTTTGTCAAGATTTAAGCAATGTTAATTTCGCTTGTGTACGTAGGTCAACGAATCATGCTACTCATTACTTAGCTAGGGCAGTAGGTTTTATGTCTGGCTTGATGGAGTGGCATAATAGCCCCCATCCTTTATGATTGATGTACTAGCACGTGATGCTCGTAATGAATAAAATTTCTTTTTTCAAAAAAAAAAAAAAAAGATAAACTCATAAGTGGCTCCCTCAGTTCGAAACCATGAGCAAACACTAATCAATCCCTAGCCTTTATCCCTATAGACAACTTAGTATTTCTTCAAATTTGAATATTAGTTATAGGGAAAACTTAAAAAAAAAAAAAGAAAAAAAAAAAGAAATTCCTTAATGGGGCGGGTACTGAAGATTTTTTCCCTCCTCGCCCCAAAGTCTCCTTGCGGTCTGGCTATGGAGAGGTTACCTCTCCCCTTACGGAGAAACAACTGTCACGTGCCTGCATGTGATTATGGCTTGGGGGATTGAGGTCCCTCCTTAGAAAAATTCAGTGTCCTTGCCCCGAACCCGCCCTGATTCAAATAGGGTGCGGGGCGGGGACGGGATGGGGGAATGAATAATGGGGCGGGGGTGAGGGAAAGGCAAACGCGAACCGCCCCGTTGCCATTCCTACATGCTTGACGTTAAACTTTTCTGTTTTATTGTTTTCCTACACAATATTTTGCCATTGCATTTCTTGTAATGTATTCTTCTTTCTCATTTTCAATATTTTTAGATTTTTTATTTTTTATTTTTATTTTTTGATACAATTTGGGAGATTTCAGGGGCATAGATTAAACCCAAGATATCGTTTGTAAGGATTGCTTTTTCATTTTTTAAGTTATTACCCTTGGTCTAGGTTTTTTTATTCAATATTCAACAATTCAATAATATATTTAATTTTAAGAGCAGATATTGGTTGCCAAAAAAAAAAAAAAAAACATTAAACATGGGCACATGGCATGATTTCATTGGAGAAGGAAATTTTTGTAGGATAAACCCACACCACGCCACCTTCCATAGATGTATGAGTTTACTGCAATCGATTACATGAAGGAAAAGGAAAAAACGGCAGAAAAAAATTTAATCAAGCTATCAATTGTTCTCATAGATATGGAGCTCCCAATTACCATATTAATTCAAAGTATGAAATTGTAACTATGAAGTTACCAAAATTTTATTTAATTAAAATATATATAAGGGTAAGAAGATTTTACTCGATGTTTGTGGCTCGTAAATAAGCATTGATATCAATCTTAGATTTGATTTCAATAGTATGTTTGTATTTTTCTTTGCCATTGCATATATTGTTCAAATATGTATAAAAAGTTTATTTCTTTCTATTTTTTGGCGGTTTCAATTGTGGTGTAGTGAAGAAATAAATTAGAGTTCTTATAATATGTAGTGAAGAATGAACATTAAAAAAAAAAGAAAAAAGAAAAAACTTAGATTTAGGTTTTATTTTGCAGTGTATCTAGAATATATGTAAAGTAAAAAAAAAAAAAAAAATTCCTAGTGTAAACAAAAAATTTCGTGGATTTGATAATTTATTTATTTTTAGAAGAACAATCTCTCTTCGAAAGTTCAAACTCGAGATAGAATATTATTAGCTAACAAAATTCTTACAAAAAGAGAAGGATGTGTGCCTTTCTTCCAAACTCCTTTACAAATTACGTAAAAGGAATCAACTCATAAAATTGTAATAACCTTACAACCATGCATGCACCTAATTTCTTGATTTTATTTAAAAAATATATTTATCTAAATCGTTAAGGAAAAAATGTTTTTTCAGGGGTTGCATCTAATTTGATGAAATCTCCAACTCCGATCTTGGAGTACCTTCTTCTTCCATTTTTTATAATTTTCTCAAATGAAAATGGGGAAAAGAAATTCATAAAGTGATTGTTTCACTCTCTTAAGTGGCTAATCTACTGAATTGTAACGTAGAAAGACACATATATCCAAATAACAAGTTACTTCAATAGTATACCAATTTCTTAATAAGTATATTTTTCTACACAAATTGTTGCTACTCGTCCTCGCGACTCATTTATCTATGATGATGGCAAAAGAAGCAATTTGAAAATCATTTTGACTTACTAACTTGATATTGGTTAGCATAGACTTAGAGAAGCGGAATTGTTAATTTGTTATTCACAAAGCATTATCTTAATATCTTGATGTCATTTTTTTTTAATTTTTTGCTTTTTTTTGGTAACCTTAAATTTTTTTAGTTTTAGTTTTTATATAAAATTGGTAATTATTTTTTGAATTTAAAAAGTATACACACTTGAATTTCGGAGTCCTTGATTATTTATTATTTATTTTATTTTATTTGATAAAATTTTTTTTTGAAAGAAATTTTATTTGATAAAATTGATATATTATTTCTTGCGAAATTTTCCAACGGTCAAATACTCTGGGTACAAATACATCATCACGCAGGATCTCAAAATTTCAGAAAAGATTTGTAAAAAGAAAAATCTCCCTTTTCGCTCTCTCTGTTTTCTTCTCCGATCCAATGTCGATCCTTCCGTTGTGCGAATTGTTGTTGCTATGTTCAAATCAAAGCGAATGTGTAAGTTTTAACGTTCTCAGATTGCCCCTCTTCCTTTATTCATCCGCCAATACGATGGAAATTTGACTCTAACAAACTGTCTCAGGGACTAGGGCTAATGACAGAAACTCAGTGCCTGCCCGTTTTTCATCTCAGGAATGCTCGGTTTTTCCCTGAGTTTTCTCAATTCTGTAAGTTCCCACACTTTCTGTTCGCCCCTCTTCCTTACGCGTCCGCGTAATGTAGACTTCCCTAACGTCACCTTCGGTTTTGTTGTCATCTACGCTGTACAGCCCCCAGTTTCAGGCCTTTAACTCGGGGGAAGCGAAGGAACTCTTGGGTAAGGGTTTCAAACCATTGATTTTCTGAAATCTCTCTCTTTTCGGGAAGTGGGGTTTAGTCAAAGATGGGAGAACTTTGACTAACAAACCGAGAGCGCGTCTTGGCGGTGAGTTTTCTCAAGCTTTCGTGGGAAGCGAAAGAACTCTTGGGTAAGGGGTCCGAGCCACTGGTTTTTGAAATCTCTCCTTTCGGGCACTGGGGTTAGTCAAAGATATGAGAGAAACTTGACTCTTACACACTGAACATGTCTCAGGGACAAGGGCTAAAGACAGAAGCTCAGACCAAGGAAAATCTATCTTTTCTGTTTATCCGTAGCTCTTGCTGTCTTTTGGAACAATGACATGATAATTATCTTGAAAAAGGTTTAAAAATTTGACCACGTTTTGGGAATGGAAATCAAAACTTAAATGGGCAAAGAATTCATGTTTCTTTTATTATAGATGACTAGAGGTTGTAATGGTTAGAGAATAAGTGTAGAAGTAAAGTAAATGAAAAGAAACTTTTCTAGAAAATAAAAAATAATAAGACTGAAGATATTGGAAATGATAATGATCATGGTAATGGTAATAGCAATAAGAACCACCGCATAGCGACGATGATAACAACAGCGGCAACAACAAAGTTAATGTTAGGTAAGACAAAGTAAATTAGATGAAAGGAAGCTTTTCTAAAAAATAAAAAGCAATAAGAATGAAAAATGATGATGACAGTTATGAGAATATGGTGATGACAATGATAATAACGGAAACATTAATAACATTGCTAATGGGGCCCATTGGGGTAGCTTATGCTACCCAATGCAAATGTGTACTGCCTTGTAGGATTAAGAATGCCAACTAGGACTGAGAAAAAGGGTCTACCACCATCCCACCCCTATCAATTTCTCCCTTATCTCTCTCTTCCCTCCTCTCTCTCCCTTCCCTCAACCCACCGGAAACTTGGCGCTAGAATGGCAGTGAAAACATCCGGCGCTTAAAGTTGTTGAAAAAGGGGGATCCCCCTCCCCCCGGTGGGAATGCTGCTAGAACAGCAGCCGAAATGGGAAGGAGAATTCCCTCCTTTTCCTGCAACTTATGGCGCTGGAAGTTGAAGAAAAAAGGGGGGAAACAGGGAGATTCTCTCACTGAAACCGCAGTGGAAAAATGGGGGACTTCTAGCCGGAATCCTATGTTTCGTTAGCGAGAATCAGATCGGAGGAGGAGGTTGAGGGAGTGGGAGAATGTCGAAGGGAGAGAAATGGATTTATGGTTTCAGGGGGTGTAGATCGAACAAAGGGTTTTGAATTGGGCGAGTGGGGGTGGCGTGGGGTAGTAGTCTCTTTTTGGCATTTTTAACTCTACAAGGAGGGACACATGGGCATGGGGGTGGTAGGATAAGCTACCCTGGTGAGTATGTATAACAAAATTTTTTGGTAATGGTATTAGCAATAAGAACCACGGCATAAACAATAACAACAACAGCAGCAAAGCTAATGCTGAGACAAGTAAGAGCATGTTTGAAACTTATTATTTTCCCCATTATAATTTCACTTGCCACTGATTTGACTGCTGATTTGACAACTATTCAACAATCACCACACATTTCAAAATTCAATTAAATCTCCACTACTCATTTCAACTCATTATAATTTCCCATTATAATTTGACATCATAATGAGAATCAAACAAGCTCTAAATTAGATAAATGGAAGCTTTCCTAAAAAATGGTAAGAATGAAAATGATAATGATAGTTATGATAATATGATGACAACAATGATAATAACAATAATGCGACAACATTGATAAGATATATGTTGATAAATGTAGTCAAACTGTTGATAAATGTAGTCAAACTGTTAATAACATACATGTTGATAAATGTAGTCAAACTGTTGATAAATGTTTGAAGTATCTCATAAATGCATGGTAAAATCTGAATGTTTCATTTTAAAACGTTATTGTACAAGGACTTTGTTTTATTGGTTGTTACTTGTGATAAGTAGCATTTTGATAAATGAAACTAGATTAGTTATATTTGAGCTCAGCAAATGGAAAGCTTTTCCTTTTTGGAGCTTGGAAAGAATGTCGAACCAGAAGCAATTCAATAAATAGGCAACTGGGGAAAAATTCTAAAGAAATTGTTGTGTTCAGCAATAAACTTTCTGGTAAGATTTTCTGTGCTAGTGTTATTTTATTTCCCACAGTAGTTAATTTTAAGGTTCCTATGTTTTCTCTCTTAAATATGGAAGATATTGCTTGTTTAATATTTCCCAAATCTGTTTATGTTGCCAATTTCGGGTCAGAATCAATTATAGATATTTTATTACTCTCTGATTGTACTATCAATTTGTCTTTGAAGAGTTTGTAAGGTCATTTTATTACCATTGTATTATTGGTTGTGCTTAGGAGTTATTTTCTAGAACCTTCAGTAACCTGGTAAGAAAGCAACTTTTTTTTAATTCTTTTTTCATTATTATTATTATTATTATTTATTTATTTATTTATTTTTAAAATCCTTTTGTTTTTGGGGCGGGGGGGCTAAAATGAGGAACTCTAAAGAATCATGTTTTGCAAATTAAGGGTCTGTTTGATGGGGATCTTTAGCCCGAGATAAATCATTTTTTTAACCGTTAACTACTCTAGGCATGTGATTAAACGGCCCCACATTACATCATTAATCTGTGACAAAATTGTGTAATGTCCATCTCAATTGAACTTGTACGAGGAACTGTTTAGACCTCCTCTAAGGACCATTTCTGGGGCTTTACTCTTTCTTTTGGTCAAAAAGTGCAGCTTTCTGGAGGAAGTTCTAAATTTTCTGACTTATTCAAACATTCATGGGACCCAACATATTTTACCAATATCGATTCTGCATAAAATCCCATCAAACTGACGCTAAGTTCACACTTGATGTAAATGTAAGATGAATAAGTAATCACTGTCAACTTACATACATACATAAGGGATGCTAAATAAGGAAGATATTTTGTTATCCATACCGTGAAAATTTTGTGCTGCATTTGTGCAGCAGTCTTTGTTTTATGTCTTCAAAAATTTTTAAGTTTCCAATTTCTATTTATGTATTAATTCACACCCATCTTGAAGATGTCCCACTGTTTCCTAATGTCAGTATTTTGTGTTCACTTTTATCTGTTTGGCTTTTTCTCTGTCTTAAGTTTAATATGACAGATTTGATTTGAGTTAAAATTGCATATATGTATTGCTTTAGGATTTCCATTAGGTTGTCTACAATTTAGGAATTTCTAGGATTAAATTGATACTATTTTTCAAGTTGATCACTTATCGTTAATAGAACTATTTTCAGCGGACTGAATTCATCATTTTGTCAGTCTTTTCTATTATGAACTATTAATATATTTTCTCTTAAGTGCATAGGTTAGGGCTTCTCTCTAGAAGCATGAACAGCCTCTTTTAGTAGAATGGCAGGTTTATCTTTTAGTTTCTAATTTCAGAGGGTTTGAAGCTTCGGAACATCTTTGTGGAATCGAAATCTTTTAGACTTCAATGGGCAAAGAATTCATGGTTCTTTTACTATAGAGGTTGTTGTAATGGTTAGGGAATCAAATGTACAAGTAAATTTAATGGAAAGAAACTTTTCTAGAGAATAAGGGGTTGTTTGAACCTCTTTATTTTTTCCCTTTCTAAATTCACCTACCATGACTTGACTGATGATTTGACAACTACTCAACAATCACCACATATTTCAAACTTCAATTAAATCTCCACCACTCATTTCCTCTCGTCATAAAGTCCCTTTATAAATTGCAAAAATAAAGAGCTTCAAACAAGCTCTAAGAAATAATAAGATTGAAGAGATTGGAGGAAATGATAATAATCATGGTAATAGCAATAAGAAACCACGGCATAGCGGCAATAATAATATAAAAATAATAATAAGAATAGACTAATGCTATAAGAGTTGTAAATCAGATGAAGGGAAGCTTTTCTAAAAATTAAAAATTTAATAAGAATGAAAATGATTATTATAGTTGTGATAATATGGTGATGACAAATGGCAATGATAATAACAATAATAATGACAACATTAATAACATAGCTAGTGGGACTCACGAGGGTAGCTTATCCTACCCCCTTGCCCATGTGTCATGCCTTGTAGGATTAAAAATGCCAATTAGGACTACGGAAAAGGGACCACTATCCGCACTGCCCCCCACCTTACCTACCCCCCAGGGAAAGAATTCACACCTCTTTCTGCAACTTCCGGTGCCGGAAGTTTTAGAGAAGAGAAAAGGGTGGGGGGTGGGGGTTCTCCATCCGGAATGGCGGCGAGAAAAATGGGGAACCCCAAATAAATGCCTCCCCTTTTTTGCAACTTTTGGTGTCGGAAGTTGCAAAAAAGTGAGGTATTTAGGCTCTACTTCTGATTTTATTGAACAAGGACTGTTCGATTCACTCCGTTTGCATCTAAATATAACGTTACACTTTTTTATTTTGATAGAATCTGATTTCTTATAGCATCTGATTTTTTCCAAGTGACACATATAGCATCCTAATTTCACTCTTTGCATCTACATATATGATATAAGATTGCCTTTTATTTTCCCTTTCCCCCAACAAAAAAAAAAAAAAAAAAAAATTCTTGTTTTTATACTGATAAAATCAGATATAAAAGTGAATACCTATATGTGTCACTTGTGGTAAGTAGCATTTTTGAAAATGAAACTAGATTAGGGTTATTTTTGAGCTCAGCAAATTACAAGGAAAGCTTTTCCATTATGGGCCTGGAAAGAA
This sequence comes from Nyctanthes arbor-tristis, assembly GCA_963692815.1. Taxonomy (NCBI): domain Eukaryota; kingdom Viridiplantae; phylum Streptophyta; class Magnoliopsida; order Lamiales; family Oleaceae; genus Nyctanthes; species Nyctanthes arbor-tristis. Next base: position 53,131 of record CAVNYN010285169.1, on the reverse strand, counting down.
TGACGAACCAGAAGCAATTCAACAAATGCCTAACTAGGGAAAAATTCTAAAGAAATTATCTCCAATTTAGTTGGTTCAACAATAAACTTTCTGGTAAGTTTTTCCGTGCTATTGTTATGTTATTTCTAACAATAGTTAATTTTAGCCCCCCCTCCTTTAATGCAAAATATTGCTTGTTTAATATTTCCAAAATTTTTTTATGTTGCCAATTTGTCAGTATCAATTATAGATATTTTATTATTCTATTCTAAGATTGTACTATCAGTTTGTCTTTGAACAGTTTGTAAGTTAATTTTATTACCATTATATGTTTGGTTGTGCTTAGGAGTTATTTTCTAGAATCTTGAGTCACCTCATAAAGAGAGCAAGGCTTTTCTTTTCACTTTTTTGGGTGAGGGCTAAAATGAGTAACTCAAAAAATCATGTTTGGCAAATTAAGTAACAAGTTTACACTTGATGTTAAACTAAGATGAGTAAGTAAATCAGGGATGCTAAATAAGGGATGTTAGTGTGCAAATTTTGTGCCACATTTGTGCAGCATCCTTTGTTTTACATCTTAAATTTTTTAAGTTTCTAATTTCTATTTATATATTAATTCACCCCCATCTTGAACATGTCATACTGATTCCTAATGCCAATATCTTTGATTCACTTTTATCTGTTGGACCTTTTTTTTTTTTTTTTTTTTTTGGGTCTTAACTTTAATATGACATAATCCAGTTTGGCTTAGAATTGCATATATGTATTGCTTCAGGATTTCCATTTAGGTTGTCTGCACTTTAGGAACTTCTAGGATTAAATTGATACAATTTTTCAAGTTATTGACCACTTACTATGCCCCATTAATTTTTCAGTTTTTAGTTTCTGTTGGAAATTACAATATTAGCCTCGAACTTGTGTTGATTCAAGCTCACTGCTAGTTTAGTTGAAAATAGGCTTAATTGTATTTATAACCATAATAATTTTGGGTTCAAATACGGGTTCAAATACAATTTATTAATAATGCGGGAAGCAACCTTGTGTTGAATTAAAAATTGAATGAATGTGAGGTATTAACTGTTTCTTTAATGCCTTAATGCAAATCTTGATAATGGAATTTACTTTTGCCTTTGTAGTGATTTAATTGATTTTGGGGGAATATTTGAAATTAAATCAGTCTCCAGTGAGCATATATGCATTGTGTTTGTGGAGTTCATGATGATATCAACATCTCATTATTTGAATACCCAATTATGTATAATTGGCTTACATTAAGTATTATAGCTTCAGCTGCTTTGCATTTAGTCTGGAAATGTGATTTGCATTAACTGAAAACGAGAATACTCCTGCTTTTCGGCTGGCAATTTCACCTTTCTGACAGATAGGTAGGTAGTGTGCTTATGTGCACAGGAGTCTGCCTTCTCAAGGGAAGACTTTTTAAAATGCATTACAGCCTTTTTTAAGTAGAATGGCAGATTAATCTTTTAGTTTCCTTCTAATTCTATATACATTATGTTTCTTTTCAATATCATTTTCAGCAACACGTTGCCTCATTTTATTTGTGTGAAAGGCTATGCTGTTTGTTGTATTGTAGGCTTTGTTGCCTTTTTTGGAGCAATGACATGATATGTGTCTTAATGTTTGCATGCGCTATTTTTGGTAAATTCCTTTGTTTCTTTCCAGGTTTGAAAATGATTGGAATTTGGTTTTGTATCTTTACATATATCGAGTTGTTCTTTCGCAAAATTGATATCGTAGAAATGAATAGCATGAAATTGTGTTTTATTTGCAAGTTAAGTCGACTCTTCCTTGTGTTTGCTTGAATGTCTCCAAGTGTTTTTCTTTTGTGTTCATTTTGATCATTCTATTTTGTGTCCCTTTGGATGTTTGTTAAGCATGCACTCTTTTAAAAATTGGTGAGGATGGCATACTCATTGTTTTACTGAAGTTGATGAAATGAAATTATTTGTGAAAGTCAACAGTTTCTCAGTGTTGTTTTCTTATTGTATTTTGTGATACTAGTAGTATAAAAGACATGCGTGTGATATTCAAATGATATTTATGAATTGTTCTTTTAGTTGTAGAGTTTTGTTTGTAAATAGTCGGGAAATTTGAATAATTGTTCTTTTGTTGTTTCACTATTGATGATGAAACTGGGTTTCGTTAGCAGGATAAGTTTGACCATTCCTTGAGTTTTTCTTGAATGTCTGAATTTGTCCCCCCCCCCCCCAACCAATTATTCACTTTCATAATTCTGTTTTGTGTCTCCTTTCGATGTTTGTTAGTGTGCACTCACTCATTTGAAAATGATATATGGTCATTGTTTCATTGAAATGGATCATTGTTTTGTTGAAGTTGATGATAAAAAATGAAGTTATCAATGCAAATTGTTAACAGTTTTTAGTATTGTTTTCCGATTGCATTTCGTGATACTAGTATAAATGACATGCATGTGACATTCAAATGCTATTATGAATTGTTCTTTTAATTATGGACTTTTATTTGTAAATAGTTGGGGAATTTGATGTGTTTTTCTCGAATGTTTGTTAAGAATGTCTTTTTGGGAACTTGTTCTTTTAATTTCTCGAGTGCTTGTTGAGAATGCCTGTTTGGGAACTTGTTTATTAGACAAATTTTGTTTTATGCAAATTGCACAGTTTATCCATTGTTTTTTCTAGTTACATTTTTGTTGAGACAAGCTGTTTGTTGTAGCATAGAAATGCTATTATTGAAGTCCCTTTGTTTATTCAGATGCATGTGAGAAATAATGTCATCTTGTTATTTAAAATATATCCTTTATAAAGATGCATTAAGTGTGTGCTTTATTCATTTGTAAAGCACCAAAAAGTGCACGACTATGTTTATGACGTGTAGTAATTATATTATTAACGTTGTTTTTCTTTTCTAGATTTCTCTTACACTCTCTAATTCTCCATAGTTCATTCTTGAAAAGGAGCAAAAAATTCATAGCTACAAGACATGTATCCCCAAATACTTAAATTCACAATCCTTAACGCAAGCAACTAAAGAGATGTTCCATTTTAACTAACCTGCGTTGGGGGACTGAAAATGCCAAAAGGGACCATTACCTCCATCAACCCCATCCCACCCGATGAATTTCTCCCTTCTATCTCTCTTCTCTCCCCTACAGGAAACCCCCCACACCACCGCCATTCCGGCGGCCAATTCCCCTTCCCTAGGTGAATGCTCCGGAATGGCAACGAAAAAAGGGTGGAGAATTCCCCCCTTTTCTGCAATTTCTGGTGCCAAAAGTTGCAGAAACAAGGGAGAATCCCCGCTTCCATAATGGCAGCAAAAATGGGTTACTGGATCTGGGTCTCAACTGGAAGGAGAAGTGGGGGAACTCACCGAAATATTTTGTTGGGGGGAGTTTGGAATTCATGGGGAGACTCATCTGAGTTGTCAGAATCGTGTGTCTAGCCAGTGACAATCAGATCCGAGGAGGTCGAGGGAGAGGGAGAACGTTAGAGGGAGGGAGAGAGATCGATTGAGGTTTTGGGGGGGGGGGGTGTATATTGAACAGAGGGTTTTGAATTAGGGAAGGAGATGTTTTTTTTTGGGTGGGGGCGGCATAGTGGTTTCTTTTTCTTTTTCTTAGTCCTAGTTGGCATCTTTAAATCCTACAAGGCAGGACATATGGGCATGGGGGTAGGATAAGCTACCCCATGAGTGTACAATAAAATTTTTGGGTAATGGTAATAACAATAAGAACCATGGCATAGTGACAATAATAATAACAGAGCTAGTTAAGATGAGTAAATTGGATGAAGGGAAGCTTTTATTTTTACTTATGCACTTTATAATTCTTGTTCTGTGTGGATGTTGGAAATTTTATTTTTTTTTTTGCTTCCATGAAGAGCCAACCGTACAACTACCGTTCATCTGTGGTAATTCAGATTTTTTTCACCTGTTCATGATATTATGGTCTTATTACTTAAATCACAAATTTGGACAATTGATTTGTTATTATGTATTATATAGCTTTTACTGCTCTGCAGTTGATTTGGAAGGTATTAGCATTAATAGGGAACTTTAATTTTCTTTTACTTCTACAACTGCCGTTAGTTTTTCATAAAGAAAGTTGTCTTACTTTTAATGTAATGTTTAGTGTTCTGTCTCTTAAGTGCATAGTTTAGGGTGTGTCTAGAAGTATATACGGCCTCTTTTTAAGTAGAATGGCAGGTTTATCTTTTAGTTCTAATTGTATAGACTGGATTTTCTTGTCAACATCTTTGCGGTTCCAATGTTTCTGCTGCACACTTTGCTTTTCAACTGGTTGTCATATTTCTCTTACATGTTTCCTCAGATACTGTGCTTTGCGTTTTTGTGCTTTGCCTCTTTGTATGTTGCAGACTATGTTTTCACTATAAAACTATATAATATAAGGGCGGCATAATGTCCAACTACAAAATAAAATTTCCGTTTGCACAAATGTTGCAAACTTAAATTTACCTTGAAAAAGTATTATTTCTGCTTTTAGTAAAATGGATATTTGATGTTTAGAAGGTAATAGAAAGTTTTTGCTAGATTTGATCAATTTTTGGCTTGCATTATAGCCCAATTTCAGGGTCTAATTTTGGATCTTGCTATTGTTTTAAATTTATGGAAATATCTTTTATTAGATCTGTTCATAGATGTGTAGACATTGATGCGAAATTTTTGCTTGATATTGTAGAATTTTTTTGGTGCAAATCTTTTAACCCTATATATCTGTATTTGAGCTTTATTATCTGCATACATTTTGTGGATGAAATGAAATGGCATAAACTTGGATATGTTGTAGTTTCTCCTTGCTAATTCTAGAGGAATTTTCTACAAATTTCCATCTTCTCTCTCTAATGTAAACTACATTCCTTTTGCCTTCTGTTTTGAAGAAATAAAACTCGGAACATTTCTACGTTATTATCTTATTAGGGCATCTGTATGCTTTACAATTATTGCTTTAGGTACTTCCGTCTGATCTCTTGGTTATAGTTTTTCTTGAAACTTACAATATTTTAGCATTTGACCATACCTTCATTTAGGATTCATGCAGAATTGTGAACTGAATTTCTGTAGACAAATCCATTCTATTCTATTGTAAAATAGAATGCGTTCAAACTAATCACATCCACATCTCGCGGGATGATATGTACACAAGTATCAACCAACATACCCAACAAATCCAGTTCTATTTCAAAATCTACATTGCTTACAGGGCCTGAATCAATTTGCTGAATCAGTGGATTGTATGTTGTTTGATGCTTCAGTCTTCAAATCTTGTCTTTAATTGAATTCTTGGTGGAAAATGGAATTTTTTTTCATCTTCGTGCTAACTTTAATTGTTTGAGACCAAACATTATGGAAATATGCTGAAATTAAATGAATCTGGAGTGTGCACGCTTGCATTGTGTTTGTTATTCTTACGTCTGGTTAGGATATTAACATCTCTCGTTGATTTTGAGATGTTAATTGCATTGGCAGAGAACCTGAAGACTCTTTTACTGTGTACAGAACATGCTTTTGGAATGTTATTTGTGCTTTTACTGGGTGTAGAAGAGCGTCTTGTCAAGACAAGGCAATTTTGTTTCTTGACCTTTAAATGCAGACGTTAGGGCTTGCCTAGACAATCATATACAGCCTCTTATAAGTAGAATGGTGGGTTTATCATTTATTTCTTAATTGTATAGATTAGATTTCCTTTTAACTTCATTGTGGTTTTAATGTTTCCACTATTCACTCACTTTTCGTTTCATTTGATGGTCATGTTTCTCTTATACATTGTTTCCTCTGTCTATGTTAATACCTTCTGCTGGAGCAATGTGTGTGCTTTCCTTTACAATTATTCTTTCAAGTGTTTCCTTCCAATCTTGTCTTTTGGAATATGCTAGATTGAGTTTTGGGTTCCTTTTTGTTTACTATTTTTAATAGATCTTCACCTGCTAAATATAGCCTTTTTGTTACAGTCCAAACATTAGTTTGAATGTGTGTAATTACAATTTTTTAACTTCGAGCTTGTGCTGATTCGAACTGACTTCTTGTATGGTTTAAAATATGCTTAATTTAGTCTATCCATAATAAATTTGGATTAAAATACAGGTTATTAATTTAGGTTTTGGGGGGGGGGGGTTCATGACAATTGATCTGAACACAATCTTTGTGAATTGAATCAATTTAAGGGATTAACAGTTTCTTTAATGCCTTAATTGAATTCTTGATAAACATGGAATTTATTTTTGCCTTTTTAGTGATTGTAATTGCTTGACACTAGATTTTGTGGGAATATTTGAAGTTTAATTAGTCCCGAGTGACCACAGGTGCATTAAGCTTGCGGTTTGTTTACTAGTTCATGATATTAACATCTCATTATTTGAATTCCTAATTTTGTACAAATGAGTTACATTAAGTATTATAGCTTCTGTTGCTTCACAATTAATCTAGAAACATGATGTGTATTAGCCATAAATGTGAATACTCTTGCTTTTTAATCTTTCATACAAAATAGGTGTGTGCTTCTTTTTATGCATAGATAAGTCTTCCTGCTCAAGGCAAGACTTTTCTTAAATGCGGTGCAGCCTCTTAAGTGAAATGGCAGGTTTATCTTTTAGTTTCTAATTGTAGATACATTAGGTTTCTTGTCAATATCATTGTGGTTTCGCTGACACTTTGCCTCATTTGTTATCTGAGTGAAAAAGCTACGTCATTAGTTGTACTGTAGCTTCCGTGGCCTTTTCTGTAATAACGAAATGATATGTGTCGTCTTAATATTTGCGTATGACCTTTTTTTTTTGGTTGGGGTAAATTCCTCTATTTCTGTCTTTGTTTCAAAATGATTGGTATTGGGTTTTGCATCTTTACACATATTGAGTTGTTTGCTCTTTAGTGAAACTGATATCATAGAAATGAATAGAGCATGAAATTGTATTCTGTTAGTAGGTTAATTCCTTGACTTTTCGTGAATGTCTCTATTGTTTCTTCTTTTGTTTTTCATTTTCATCATTCTGCTTTGTTTCTCCTTTGGAATTTTGTTAAGCATGTGCTTTTTAAAAATTGATGACGGTATGCTCATTGTCTTTCTGAACTTGATGATGAAATGAAGTTATAAGTGTAAATTGTTAACAGTTTTTCAATGTTTTGTTATCGCATTTTGTGATACTAGTGTAAAAGATGTGCTCGTAATATTCAAATGCTATTATGAATCGTTATTTTAGTTGTTGAATTTTATTTGTAAATAGTTAGGAAATTTTATGTGTTGTTCTTGAGTTTTCTTCCTTTGTTGTTTCACTATTGATTAGTTTCTCCATTCCTTGGGTTTTCCTGAACGTTTGAGTTTTTCCCCCCTCGTTTTTGCCATTTTGTTTTTTGTCTCCTTTTGATGTTCATTTAGCGTGCATTTTTTTAAAAATTGTTGATTATGATGATATGCTCATTGTTTTGTTTGGGTTGATGATGTTGTTTTTTATTTTATTATTATTATTATTTTTTAAATGAGATGATGAAGTGTTTAATAATGCAATGACAAATAAGTGACATGCACGTGATATTCAAATGCTATTTATTATGAATTGTTCTGAGCTTTATTCGTAGATAAATAGTTGGGAAATGTGTTCTTTGCGCCCCCCCTCCCTTTTTTAAACTCTTGATCGTTCCCTTCTTCTCATTTTAACTCTTGCTCATTCCATGTCAGTTTGGAACTAGTTTAGCAAAAAATTGGTTTAGTGCAAATTGCTCAGTTATTATTATTTTTTTTTTATTACAAAGGGGGATGGTGGGGATTTGAACCTAGATCACTTTGGTAAGGGGTAAGATGTTTTCCACTTGGGCTGCCCCTTGATCCCGCAAATTGCTTAATTATTGTTAGTATGGTAAATTGAAATTCCTTTTTTTATTCGGATGCATAAGAAGGAAAGTTTAAATTTCTCTACAATCTCTAATTCTCTAAGAGTGCATTTGATTATAAGTATGAAATTTACTTAAAAAGAAAATATTTTCTCGTCAATTAAATTACCGGTAATTGAATTCTATAGAAAATAAATTGTAAAACGTGTTTGATTGAAAGTGAAATTTTTGGAAAAAGATTATCTAGAAAACAAAAAATGTGGTCATTTGATCAAAAGGTGGAAAGTGTTTTTCTCTGAAAAAAATGTCAATCAAACACTATAAAACTAGGAATTTAAGCAGAAAACTCTATTTTTCATGGAAAATCTTTGATAATCAAATACATTCTAAAGTTCATTCTCAAAAGGAACAAAGAAGTTTATCATGCCAAAAAATCATAGCTACTAAATACATCACCACAATTACTTAAATTCACATTCATTGACGCAACTAAAAACATGTTCCATTTAATTTTCCTTATGGATCACAACTATTCAATAGCAATTTCTCTATTTCAACATTGTCTCTAATATATCACATAACCTTTTCACAGCACATTCTTTGAAAAATGGAAAAATCTCTATTTCCAAAATGGTAATAAATTACCTGACTAGACACTACAATTCAAAAGCATTGACATAATGAAATGTTCCACTTATTCTAGCTTGTGAACTTACGTTCAAATAATCTATTTTTCAAGAATCTTAATTTAAACTGAATGACAAAACTTGTTTATTAGATTAGGCTCTTTACTTTTACCAACTAAAAAGTTAGTTAATAAGTTAAAAATATCCATGTGGTCTTCTCTTATTTACAATCTTTCTATTTTTGGCATCTCATTCTCCTCCAAAAGGGAAATGATATTTTTGAAAAACCAAACAAACATGGCTAAGTTCATAATAACTGATATGAATAGTCCCATTTACCCTATCATGTAAAATCATAGAAATGATTTAACACTAGATGCCTTGTGTCATAATTGTACTTGTGGGTGCCATTTCAACAACTTCTATAGAAATACACTGAAAGGAAGGGGGCTTTGTCCCCTGAACTTGTGCGGGCAAAAATGACCCCGGTTTCTTGGAAAAGTATATATCTTTTTGCATTAATATTTGTGGATCCACTTTGATTTTCATCAAGTTATCTAGCCCTTTTTTTTTGGGTTTAATTTTTCGTCTAATTTTTCACCTTTCTATGGCACGTTAGTGAAAAATAATAAATAAATAAAAGAAAAATTCTATTAACAAAATCTCAAAGTATGCTTATATCCACTGACTGTCATTAAACAAAATAAATAAATAAATTATTGAAAAAATTAATAAATAACTTCTATGCCCTGTTATTGAAAAAAAAAAAAAAAGATTCTCACTCGATGGAAGAATAAATATCAAATTATTTATAAAAATAAATAATCTGAAATTTTGTACATGTATATATACATGTACAAAATTTTGGTAAGGTGAAATTTGATAAGGTTTTGATAAGCAAAAATGAATAATTAATTTTTAACATCAATTAAAATGTAATTTTTTTCTTGTTATTTTAAGATAATTATAGTTTACATTAAATTTTAATCCGATTGTTATTGTTAACGTAAATAAATGTCATTTTATTTTTTTGCACTAATTTAGATAAATTATATCATATGAAATAATTGTTAGTTGGACGGTTAAGTGTACTGTAAAAATATTTTTTATTTGAAACTAATAAAGATTATATAAGTTAATAATATATAAAATTAGTCATATATAAAATAATTGTAATTATTAATATTCATTTACATTTGAAAAAATTAAGAAAAAATTACAGTTATAATTTTTAATTAACTTAAACTAGCAATACAATTCAAGATATGATAGATAATTAGATAATAAAATTTATCTATAGTGTTTGAAAATAGTGAATCTTATTTCAAAATGTTGAATGAATAAGATAAAAATGAATAAATTTTTTTAAAAAAAATTGAAAAATTCAGAGTACCCAAACAGGTTACTACAATATGAAACAAAATGTTTAAAAATGCCTTACTAATAGATTTTTTGGTGGGAAACTACAGTACAAAAATATCGCAACTCTTTTCCTTTAATTAATATATATATATTACTCCTCCCGTTCCCTTAAAAATAGACTCATATCAATTAATTTCGTAGATTAAGAAATGTAAGTTACCCTATTCAAGAATAATTTAATTTAATGTACTATAAATTTATTAGTAGTTGGACTATAGTGTAGGACAAATAAAGATAAAATCTTGGTGTTTTTTTTTCTTTTAATCGTGAATTGAATCCATGCTTTGCCTGTGAATGAAAACTTACAAGGTATTTTCTAGGGTCTCATTCCTTTGTAAAGCACAAAACTATTAGACTTTGATCTTTGTTTTTGACTTGTAATCAGTGATTAACAAGTTGATCAACAAGTCAAAGTATAATATATCATCAATTAGATATATGGCCGTATCTCTCTCTCTCTCTCCTCCATAACAACATATGTTGAAAAAATAAGTAGCTGGTTGATCTTCTTTATGTAATTGACTTTTAAAGAGGAAATTATATAATAGGAAATAAGTGGTGTAGATTTTATAGAAATTTGAAATTTATAGTTATAAATGAATAGTTGTCAAATCAGTAGTTAAATCAGTGGTAGATGAAATTATAAGGAGATATGTTAAATAGGATCAAACAAGCTCATGGAGTAATCTAATTCTTAAGATTCTACTTCTTAATCTGAACGAAAACCATTATTGATTTTATTCTTTTTACTTTTTAATCAATTGAAACTAGTGTTTTAAAAGTGTCTGGGGCGAAAAAAGTTTATCTCTTTTTTTTTTTAATTTCAAAAATCAACAAAAACCGTTAATATTGAAAACCATTATTGACTTATTCTTAAGATTCTACTTCGCAGAAGGTTTTTGATTTTCTTTTTCGAAGCATATTATAATCTTACTTATCACTGATATGACAAATTATTTGACAATTGTTCATTTATAATCACAAATTTCAAACTTTTACTAAATTTATACTAATTTTACCTCATTATAGTTTCTCTTTATAAGTCAATGTAGATAATGAGAATCAACGGTAATGTTCATGTACTTCTCGGAAGTACTGTTATAGCACTTCCTATTCCATGTGGCATGCATTGATGCACGCCACATAGATTTGAACGAAAACCAAACATGTTAATTTGAACGAAAATCATTATTGAATTATTCTTTTTAACTTTTAAAAATCAATATAAAACTGTTTTTTTTAAAGGAAATAATTAATTCTCATTCATCATCGTAGGGTTAATTACATTATTGGAAAGAACTTTAGCAAGCCAAGTTGGGGCCTCTCGAAACACAAGAATTAGAACTAGAGAGAGCCGTTGTAGCTAAAGTATGAGTCAACATTTTAGCTTGTCGCTTAATGAGTTTAACTTCAAATGAATGTTAATAGGTAATGAAATAATAATAATACCTATACCGAATAGGAAAATAAATTTTCTGTTTTTCTCAAGCAGGTCATCATTTACTTCTGACAAGTAATCAGTTCCTAGAATATCTCGTGTGAGAAATCGATGCTTATGGCTTCATTTTTCGTAACTTTTCATTATTCTTGGGAAAAAAAATAGAGATTCAACTAAATATCGTCTTCTTCTGATTGCCAAAAAAAAGGGCCTTTCTTTATATTTATGTTTTTAATAACCATTTTTTTACCTTTCAAAAAAAAAAAAAACTTTTCCCACTTCCTTAATTAAAAAGAAAAAAAAAGGCTTTTCACTAACAGAGGAATATTCTGTTCCCAAAAAATCAGAAAAAATAAAAAATAAAAATGGAAAATTTTGTTCCCAAAAATCAAAAAAAGAGATTGACTGGGGCGTCCTCAATATAGATTTCGATGAATTTTTTGGGTTGTATGAATTTGTATGGAATTGATGAATTATAATAGAATTTTCCAGAATCTGTCCGATTCTCATGAATTCTATGACATGGATTTTGTGGATTTCTAATGATATTTGTCGGATTTTATAGGGTGTCTCAGTCACATAATTTAATCGATAGAATTTCATATCAATTTTGTGGGTTGTTATTTCTAATTCGCTTTTACTTTGTGTGGTTGGGTAGAGTAACATTTTTCTTTTATTTATTTATTTATTTATTTATTTATTTATTTATTTATTTATTTATTTATTTATTTATTTATGTTTGAGTTAAATACTAACTTGGCACAGAAAAAGTTACATGACTTTTAGTTGATGATAAAAAAAAAAGAAAAAAGTAAAAATATTCAAATAATGTCAACCTTTTTTTCCTTCAAATGAAAAAGTTAATATGTTTTAATTAAAAATGAACAAAGATAATAAAATCATTTTCTACTTTATGTACGAATATAAAATTTATGAAATTACATTATAACTTTTTAATATTGTGGTAATATTTCATCTTTATTTTAGACATTTATTTACTTTGCACAAATGGATATATAATGTGATTTTTTAAGAAAAAGGAAGTTTTTGTCAATTTGGATTTTACTAAATATGATGAAATTATTTTAAATTTTATATCATATTTTTATAATAATCTCACATATCGTCCACAGAACAATTTCTATTGTATAGATTGTTTATAATGTGAGTTTTTAAAAATTAGAACAGTGAAGGAAAAAATTACGTGTTATTGTGATAATAATTATTTATTTATTTTGAAAAGAATGTAGTCTTTCATTCATTAATAGAATTCCTTATGAATGAAGAAATGAAAATGAGTATACAATCAAACCAATGAAAAATCAACTGTAATAATCTATATAAAAGTAGAGTTTGTCTGACTCAATTGATTGTCGGGCTTAGTTAGAAACAATTTTCTCGCTCATTGCCTGATTTTTTTAGAAATCAATTTGTTGACGTTATTATTCTATTATTATATTTTTCCTTATTATATTATTATATTATTATATTTTTCTTAATTTAATTTTTTTATTTTGAGACTCTATCTACATATTAATTTAATATTTTTATTTTAAAACTTTATCTATATATTACCTTTTAGTTAGATATATCTAATATTTGCCTAATGAATTTCAATTTTATTTTGTTCGATTGTATAATTTCATGATTTTGTGATCTCTTACTATATTCTACTAGATTTTTCACCTGTGCGATGCACGGGTAGAGATCAAGTAAAAAAAAGTCATACATCAAAAGTAGTCTAATAAAAATTTAGATACTTGATGTCATGAAAGAACATAAAAACTATGACATTTACAAATGTAATTTGTATTGTAAAATGAAATCTTAGATCAAATAGTAACAGAGTCTTTCTTACAATAAAAAATTTCTCACCAGCATCTGATCCAAATAACATTTTTACTTAAATGATGCGATCTCCATGTCTTGAGATTATAAGTCTCATGTCACTACACAATATAGCCGAATGATAACAATTTCATAACAATATACCAGGAATATTGATATTTAACTTCGACTTTTGGTCGAAAATTCTAGAGTATCATATCACATTTAAGATTTCAGATTTGTAAAGATTTTCAGTAGAAGTTGTTGTTAGAATATGATGAAATGATAGCATGACCATCTCTGCGATACATGATAATTGGTTAAAATTTATTTAAAATTATATGTCAATATAGACGTTAAATGCTTTGTGAACTCAGAAATTATTTTCTTACTTTTCCTATTTAGTAAAATGTGTCATTTAGAGTAATCATTTTTTTTATTATTTGAGACTATAATTTAATGATGATAAGGTAATAATATATCCTTAACAAAGAGACCTTCTTGTAATTACATATAACTTTACTGATGTAATTGTTAATAATTAAAATGGAGAGATCTAATTCCTATTAAATTAAAGTTCTTGATCTAATTATTGACCGTTAAATATCATTTATCCATTTACAAGTAAAGTAAAAATTCAGGGATATTCGATACAATTAATGTTGTCATAGTTTATATTTCTTTTTTTCTTAGTCACAATGAAACAAAAGTATATCGAATAATTAATAAAATAAAAAAAATTCACATAATTCACCTTGACAATAAATTTTGATAGCAGAATTTGGGTTGTGAAGATAGCCAGCAAAAATATTAAAAGATAATATAGTTAATTGGATTGAGTTCATACAGAAAAACCCAATAAAATTCACATGGCACAACCTATTTTATTCATGTATATATTTGTGTATGGTTGCATTGTAGTATTGTAAAACTACATAATATCGTATTTTATATTGTACTTATACCTACTTTAGATGAAAAGATGAAAATGAAAATAAAGTATAACTATAACTAAATACAACAAATGAATTCTCTTAAAAACGTGATACCAAAATACCTAAAAATATCATACAACACTAATGTCATTGCCAATGGTGGAATCGAAAAAAGTCTTACCCATAGATACGTGTCATCGGATTTGCATAACAAAATTAGTAAATATACAATTTTGATTTAGTACTTGACGCGTTAAATTAATATTTTATTAATAACATATTAATAATTACCTTTTTATGTACTCGATTAATGATTTACTATATTTTACTTTTAAATCATTTAACTTATTTAATATTATTAATTAATAGTATAATCATATATATCGGGCATGTAATGTACATACTCGTATTCGCTCGATACCCGTTCAGATAAAAATTTTCATATCCATATAAGAAAGTACATTCGACATATCCCGTTTAACTGGATAATACATCATCTCTCCACATGCCTTTTTAACTGGGCGATGTTTCATTATATTTTGTGCAAGTACCCATAATAATACATTATTATTTTAGTATAGCAAATAATAAATATAATTCTTAAAAAAGTAACATGATTTTATAATGACAATCATTATAGTTATAGTACATATTTGTATCAAAATTAACGTGTAAGTTTGTTTTTTAAACAGTATTTTATAAATAAAGTACAATATACCAGTTGTATTGTCTAGAATTATGAATTGATATGCGAATCACAAATTACCACTTGATATTTGTAGTAAAATGTTTGAGTATTGAACATAAATTTGGTTACATAACTGAGTCTATAATTTTGGGTTCCCTCCAAACATGTCATTCAAGTTTACAGGTACAACCTATGTAAATGTGTAATAATTAGCAATCAAATGATGGAATCACAATCAACTATAATAACTATAAGTCTACAATCTCACATATGCATTATATGGGAAGACTAATTCTAAAAAAAAAACAATAATAATGAACAATAAAATATTGAACAAATACGTGCCATTAGATTTGCATAATAAAATCAGTAAATATACAATTTTAACTTAATATTTGACACGTTAAATTAATGTTTTATTAATAATATATATTCATAGTTACTCGTTTATACACTCGATTAATGTTTTACTATATTTTGAGTTTTTATCATCATATATATTTAATATTATTTAGTCTAGCAATACGTATGTGTATGTACATACCCATTCACATAAAAATTTTCATACTCATAAGAAAGTACCTTCATGACTTACCATTTTAACCAAATAATATCTCGTTACCTCACATACATTTTTAATCGAGCGATATTTTATTTTATTTTATACAAATACCTAGCAACGTCTAGCAAATAACAAATATAATTCTTAAAAAGTTATATATATATATATAAGTAAATTAGTCTGCGTTATCTTTATACCACAATTTTCCGGTTAAAAAGTTTGTTAATAAGGTCTTTTTTGACATTTTATTTTCTATAGTAGTAACTAGTGTGATATTCTTAATTTTTTCAATTTTTATTCTCTTTTACCTAATTCATCCATTTTTTGAAATAAGATTCACTGTTTAATTTAATAATTAACACATATTTATCATCATTTAACTGTTTAAATTATAAATAAATTTGATTATGCAACGATAGATAAATGTCAATATCATTAAAATATTTGCATTTTATAATTTTTTTAGTAAAAATTTGTAGTTTCTAATTTATAAAACAATGAAAATTAATTAATATGAATAAGAAACATAATTGATAATTTGTATTCGTCAAATAATAATAAAACAATTGAAATAAATAAGAATGAAGAACTTTCTTAATAACCTATATTCACCGGATAATAAATTTCATTTATGAACTTTTGTTTTTTTAATAAATTGTCTCAATTAAATTGAATATTTAATTAATTAAACATATTTATCATTAGTTTAGATTAATTAAAAATTATAATTGTGATTTTTTCTTAATATTTCCCGCTATAAATGTTAATAATTATGACTTTTTTTAATAAAAGGATAAAGATTTTAAATACTACAAGTTATTCATTTCGTAACTATAGGCCAAATACAAAGCGTGATTTTTATCGGTATTTTTTAATCTCTAGAAGATAAACTTGAAGGTAGCAATAAAAATAATGTTCTTATTCTCAATTGGACTAATCAATAGTAGAGGAAGTTAGTTAATATTCAAATAAAAGAGAAAGAAAAATTTTCATATTCATGCTTATTTAGGAATCTAACCGGATCGTGGAATGCCTTTTTTCAATTCTACTTTTCGTATAAAATTATAACACTAATTAAATTAATTCTTTATTTCTTTCATAAATCTAATTTCGTATGTTTATAAATTTATTGAGGTTTACAGGCAAAAAATTATTAACAATTTAATATTTTTTTGAGTGAAAACATGCGAGACTAGTAATATATAAATGAAAATTATTAACAAACAAAAGAGATGAGATAATGGTTTAAAAGCAAATTACTCTTAACATGTAGGTTTCGAGTTCAATCTTTTACGATTACATTTGAAGTAATTTTTTTTTTTTATTAAAAGTGGCAGCTAATGTGTATGGCATTATAAGCAATTGTGTCAGATAAGGCTTTAAGCGAGAAAGATTTTCTAATTGTGCCAGAAGAAATTGTAATTGCGCATGACAAACTGTCATTTAATATATATATATATATATATAGATTTTACTTTCTCGACATAATATGTCGATGAAATGCACGGGTGTGAAGTATAGTATGTCTGGAAATGCACGTGTGTGAAACTAATATAGATTATGCTATCGAGTTTTATTGTCTTTAAAGGAAATAAAAAATAAGAATTAATAAAAAAATTATTGGTTTAATTATTATAATTTTCCTTAATGTTATATTTTTTCGTTTAATCATTTAATTTAATATTTTTATTTTGAGAATTTATCTACATATTATATTTTGGTTAGATATATCTCACATTTGTCTACTAAATTTGAATTACATGAAAATAGATAATACATCAATCTTGATTTCAATATTGTTATTATGCTTTTTCTTATTATTATACTTTTCCTTTTATTCATTTAATTTAACCTTTTTATTTTGAGACTCTATTTACATATTACATTTTGGTTAGATATATCTCATATTTACCTAATAGATTTAAATTTTACTTTATTGATTGTATAATTTTATCATTTTTTGTTCTCATACTCTATTGTATTTTATTTTGTTAGCATAACATGTCCGTAAAACGCATGGGTGTGAAACATAGTATATTTGAAAATGCGCATGTTTAAAACTAATATAGATTATGCTATCGAGTTTTATTGTCTTTAAAGGAAATAAAAAATAAGAATAAATAAAAAAATTATTAGTTCAATTATTCTACTTTTCTTTATTGCCATACTTTTCTTTTTAATTATTTAATTTAATATTTTTATTTTAGGGCTCTATCTATATATTACATTTTAGTTAAATATATCTTATATTTGAATAATGGATTTGAATTATATGAAAATAGATAATATATCAATCTAGATTTCAATATTATTATATTTTTCTTTATTATTATACTTTTCGTTTTAGTCATTTAATTTAATATATTTTTATTTTAATACTCTATCTACGTATTATATTTTGGTTAGATATATCATATATTTGCCTAATAGATTTCAATTTTACTTTATTCGATTATATAATTTCATGATTTTATATTCTTCTACTCCATTGTATTTTACTTTGTCACTGTAATATGTCCGTGAAATGTACGGGTGTGGAGCATAGTATGTCTGTAAATGCACATGTGTGAAATTAATATAGACTTATGCTATCGGGTTTTATTCCCTTTAAAGGAAATAAAAATAAGAATTAATAAAAAAATTATTAGTTCAACGAGATGGCGATGAATTAATAACAAGAATTTAAATCATGTCATCAAAATAAAGAATCAATTGTATGCTACTTGCAAACGTAAGATGTATATTGATTTCGTGCATGTTGTGTTTTTTAGTTTCTTTATAACTTTAAACCTGACAAATACAATTATGTTATATTTTATGTATAAAATTCCTTTAGAGCTCTACCCGTGCAATGCACGAGTGGAAATCTAGTAATAAGTTATACTCACCATTTTTGTATAAATTAAATGCGATATGATTATTTAAAAATTAGGGTGACAAGGAAAAATGAGTTTTGAAATTTTATGATTTTAAATTTTTATTGATTATCTAGATGTAAAAGGATTTTATAAAATCCATATGAATCTGAGGGTGATAGGTCGGATTTTAGTAAGAATATTGGAAGTGTATTTTTAAATTAGAATCCATAGAATTCTATTGAGATTCACCATTTAATGAAATCCATCAGATTCCATAGGTGATTGAGGACACTAGAATTCTATAGAATCCATAGAATTGTGAATTGAGGACGCCAGATTTCTATAGACATAATTCTAGATTGGGAACACCTGGAATCTTATAGATTTCTAAAATTCACCAAATTCCATATTGAGGATACTCCCTATGCATATTAAGGTTGTTTAGTAAATAAAAATAAAATTTAATTTTGTGATGTAGATACAGCCACCAATTCAAATATTGCAGTTTAGTGTGACTAATCATACATTATTTGACATTTTGTTTTAATGCTAAGATATAATTTAATTTGATATCTTGATAATCTAGCAGGAATTTAAAACATACAATTCCTATGAAACGCGGTTTGTCACCATACGGTAGACTTTCTGGTGAAAGATTGATAGGTGTATAATTTGTATTGATTAAATACTCTAATTTGTGTTTAAGTATTTTAATTTCTTGGTTAAAAGCGCATATTTAAGTGTTGGTTTGTTAATTTTTAGGTTATATTTCAAGAAGGAGTGCAAACAATCGCTTGGATTGAGTTTCGGATGAATTTGCATATTTTGGAAGTTTTGAACTAATGTTGCAGACATTCTGGTGCTTGGGGACCAAAGAGAACAAGGAAAAAGATAGAGGATTGATAGGAAGATGAAAAAAATCTTAGGCTTCAAGTTTGTTTAGTACGGCTGCATTGCAGGATGCATTGCGGGCGCAATATATATATATATGAGTGATGTCTGTTGCAAATCGAGGTTCGAAGAGTTAAAAATCCGTTGTGGACGCAATGGAATGGTCATTGCACCCATTTGACGTAGGAAAATTACACATTGCGACCGCAATGGAAGGTTGCAATCTCCTGTACAAGAAATTTAGTTAAGAGCAAGACTGAAGACCAGTTGACTTTTATAAAATATCATAAAAGATCTTATAAATGAATTTATAAAAGGTTGGCGAACCTACAACATTGAAAAAAACTAATGACCTAGGTGATAAAAAGCGGTGATAAAAAGCGTAGAAGTTGGGGTCCATTTGTGAAATTAGGCCCTGAACTAAAGGGTTAATTTCACAAAAGGTCCCCAACTTTTGAGTTAAGAATTGGTTGGGTCTCCAACATTTTTTCGTTCTTGTGGGTCCCCAATGTTTCATAAATTCTCACGATAGGTCCTTTTTACCACTATTCCGTCAATTTTTTTTAAAAATAACAGTTATACCCTTAGCTTTTTAATTGTAAAAATAATTTTTTTTTTTAAAAAGAAGAAACCCACCCACCCTCTGCCCTCCATCCAATAGTTGTTGTCCGGTGGCCAAAATAGGGGGTGAATCCCCCTTACCCTTCCCAATTTGCTGCAGGAAAAGGGCCTTCTCCGGTAGCAAATGGGGGGTTCACCCAACAAAAAATGCTGCCAGAAATACTAGGTGTTTGATTTGAGATGTTTATTTCTAAATATTATTCAATATGACTCACAACACATTAAGAAATATTTCTAACTTATCACTATAATTTAGAAGTTCAAACTTCAATTTAATGGTACTATTCACTCAATAATTTTCAAATCATTATAACGATAACGAAATCGTTATCAGTCAATTATCAATATTAAGTGTTTAATTAGTGGTGTTCATGACTAAATACTAGTCAATACCACTCATAACATAGTAAGAAATATTTATAATTTGTCAGTATAACTTTGATGCTCAAATTTTTCTCGAACTGCGCTATTTACCCAGTAATATTCAAATTGTTACAACGATCATGAAATCGTTACGATTGCATTATCCATTTTAAGTATTTGATTAGAGGTGTTCATCTCTAAATACTAGTAATTACCATTCACAACACATTAAGAAATGTTTCTAATTTATCAGTATAACATAAATGTTCAAATTTTAAGTTCATATTCAAGTTGTTATAACAATCACAAAATTGTTATGTGTGAATTATCCATTTTAGGGGTTTGATTAAAGGAGTTATATCTAAATACTAGTCAATACCACTCACAATATATTAAGAAATGTCTATAATTTGTCAGTATAACTTAGAAGTTCAAATTTTAGTTTAATGACAATATTCATTCAATAATATTTAAATCATCATAACTATTACGAAATGGTTATGAGTTAATTATCACTCTAAAATGCTTAATTGAAGGTGTTCATTTCTAAATACTAGTCGATACGACTCACGGCACATTAAGAAATACTTCTGACTTGTCAATATAACTTAGAAGTTCAAATTTTAATTTAATGACACCATTCTCTCAATAATATTCAAATCGTTATAACGCTAACGAAATCGTTATTAGCAAATTAACAATTTTATCTATTTGATTAGGGTAGGGGTGGGGTGGGTTTTTTCTTCTTCTTTTTTTTAAATTTTTTATTATTTTTAAATATTTTATTTTAAAAATTAAAAAGCTAAAGGTATAACTGTTATTTTTTTTGAAAATTGACGGAATAATGGCAAAAAGGACATATCGTGTGGATTTATGAAATGTTGGAGACATAGGAGAGTGAAAAAAAGGTTGGGGACTCAACCGATTCTTAACTCAAAGGTTGGAGACCTTTTATGAAATTAACCCTAAGCTAAATATCAATATATTTATTTCAAAACAATTAACTATTTATTTACAATTCGATATGTCGTAACACTTTATTGGACATTTATCCCAAAACAGTACGTGGCATTAAATGATAAATTAGGTTAAATGTATATACATGTGACAAACTTAATTTAACTTATATCATTTAATGCTATGTTGGCTGGTATTAATTACTAATGATGTTGTGTAACATTATTTTTTATGAATATATAAATGAAAGGCAATAGAAGTTCTATATACATTATGAAAAGTGATATTATATAGAATTACGGTCATTATTTAGAGAGAGTTTTCGATTGGACGGTTCTATATATTTACTTAATAGGACTGTTTATAAATAAAAATTTTAGGAAGATATGAAGCTGTGACATGAATAAGTGACATTGCAGATATGACACAATTTCATTAGATGATGAAAAAATATCCATATAATCATCTTTTTATGAAATTGTGACACATAAACATATCACTTATTTATATCATTTTTCCATATTTATTCAAATTTGCTATTTTATTAAATCAATGACAATTTAACACTTAAATCCATATAAACACTTTGAATAATTCTAAATCAACAAAAGTAGGGACAAAAAAGATGACAAAATTGACAAGTGGCATAAGTGATTAGTGTTGACATAAAAGTGATATGATGTGTTGAAAAAAAGGATAGTGCCATGTTTCAGTTTTATTAGAATTTTTGTTTGTGATTTTGTCCAAATAGCACAACTCAAACACTTTTAGCAGCAATAATAATAATAACAACAACAATAATATAAAAGGAAATTAGTCTGCGGTACAGTCGAATCGCAATTTTCTCGCTAGAACTGCTATAATTAAGGATATTTGGGAT
Source organism: Nyctanthes arbor-tristis (assembly GCA_963692815.1). Lineage (NCBI taxonomy): Eukaryota > Viridiplantae > Streptophyta > Magnoliopsida > Lamiales > Oleaceae > Nyctanthes > Nyctanthes arbor-tristis. The sequence goes on along the minus strand of CAVNYN010285169.1, from coordinate 31,245 downwards.
TTCTTTTTAATTCTTTTAATTTCTAACTCCTTTGTAGATTTTTTCAATTGTCGTTCCAGTTGGATAGGAGACTCCATTTCTTGGATGAATTGTAACTTCTTTAAAATATTACTAGCTATCTTATCAGTTTGGGTTTTATTGGTTTAAATTTGCGATTCATCTATCACAATTCCGTGTCCTTACATGGAAAAAAATTGCTTTTTAACTTTTTTTAATGAGGATCTTTTTCAATCTAAGATTAAGATGCTTATAATAAATTCAATTAATAGATTATGAGCCCCTTTAATAGAGTTTTTTTATGTTTATAATAAATTCAAAAATCCTTGATATAAGACTATATTAGTTAAGCATTTAAATTGATGTTTTACAACTATATTAGTTATTGGCTTTCTTTTTATTTTACTGTCAATTTTGTTAGCGAAATTAATTAATATACTTTAGTTTAGATTTTTTTCTTATTCGTCAACGAGGCCTTCTGATATGAATTTTAATTAATACCAAAATGTTGTAAAAGAACTGAATTCTTGATTGAATATATAGTACATGACATGCTACATAAAAACATTATGTAATTTCCCTAATGCAACCTCTATCGAGTGATTCAATTGATTTGTTGACTATCCATTTTTTTTTCTTTTTTTGGGGGGGTTGGGAAGGGGGAAGATGAGGAACTTCTCTGTTGTCACTAGAATGACAAAATTGGGGTATTTCTATAACCCCTTCTAAATTTGGGAGTTGGGACAGGTAGTTAGGTCAGTGTAGGGTGGTGAACAAATTATTTTATTTTTTATTTTTAATTATTTTTAAATTTTATTTGTTATTATTACTTAAAGAGTAAGGTATAAATATCGTTCTTACTTTTTCATAGGTATAAAGATCATTGTAATGAGATTAAGTGATTTTGGACAAAAAAGATAAGTAGGAACTTTTTGTGGGAATTTATGAAGTGACTATTCGATGACATTGAAAAAATAGTATATGAGGCTCAACTGGTATAAAATGTAAAGTTGCATGTTATATGTGATATTTACTTTATCTTATACATTTTTTATTACACGTATATTATTAATGTTTTTATACGACTCTTCTAACGTACAAAATGTTGGGTTGACGTAAATAGTTTGACACATCATCATAAAAAATTTCACTAATAAAATATACTTCCTAACGAAGAGTTTTGACATGAATAACTCGGCATATCAAGATTATTGAGTTTAGTTAATGTATTAAAAATTTGTAATAATTCTATTACTATACAATAATATTAAGTGATCTTCGCGTACAATGCATTAGTGAAAATCTAGTAACAATACCCCTCTCTCTCCATATTTAATTTCCATATGCAAATCTTCTCCTTTGTCTCCCGTTCCCGTATGCAAGTCCATTTTTCTCTGGTACCGATCTCCAACTAGACGTTAATGTGGCAGTGTGGGAGATCATTTTCATCTTCACAATGAACACATGTAGATTCTCAATAATCTCGACGTCTGGGGGAGATGCTCCTTTATGTGGGTTCTTAATGATATTGTGCCACATAAGTATCTTGCGAGAGATTATTTTCATCTTCCCAGTGACCACATGTGGGTTTCTAAGGATCTCTCGCCAATATAACCTTGAGTTGAATGGCCTGAAAGCCATAATGCATAATAAATATATTTTCTTAACCACCACAACCAATTACTCACGGAGCATTCCTACAGCTGCATATCTCAAAAAAAAAAAAAAAATTCTTGAAAATTTCAAGCCAAACACTTAAGTTCAACCCATATTTAGCCAAACACTGAAGTTCATACTTAGGGATATATAGATTTTTTATGTGTAAAAACCAAAAGGTGTAATCGGCCAAAGATGATAGAAAAGGGTCCCAAAACAATTTTGTAGTGAAATATTGCACGCCACCGGCAAATTCCTCCAACTGGGTTTCTAATTAACTATAAAATTACTAATAAACTCGTTACTAATTAATTTAGTAAAATTTGATCGGTAATATAAATTAATTGTCACAAGACTATGTGGACAAATTATAGTGAAGTCATGAATTCTAACACATATCCATCATAAAAGTCTCTCTAAAGCATTATATATATAATATTTGTTTTATTTTATTAACTTATTTATTTTATTTTCTTAATAAAATTTGAAATTTGACCATTCAAATAAGGTTGGAACGAAGAATTTTGTTCAAATTTTAATTTAACGAGGCTATTCACCCAATAGTATTCAAATCGTTATAATGATTACGAAATCGTTATGATTTAATTATCCATTTTAGGTGTTTGATTAGAGGTGTCCATCTCTAAATACTCATCAATACCATTAACACATAAATTTTTTTTATAATTTTTCAGTATAACTTAAAAGTTTAAATTTTAATTTAATGACAATATCCATTTAATAATATTCAAATCGTTATAATAATTACGAAATCGTAATGAGTTAATTATCTATTTTCAGTGTTTGATTGGAGATGTTTATCTCTAAATACAAGTCAATACGACTCAGAACACAATAAAAAATATTTCTGACTTGTCAATATAACTTATAAGTTGAAGTTTTAATTTAATGACAATATACATTCAATAATATTCAAATTGTTTTAACGACTACGGAATCATTATGTGTTAATTATCGCTTTTAGGTGTTTGATTGTAGGTTTTTATCTCTAAATACTATTCAATATGACTCACAATATATTAAAAAATACTTCTGACTTATCAGTATAATTTAGAAGTTCAAATTTTAATTAAATGACACTATTCACTCAATAATATTCAAATCGTTATAACGATTACAAAATCGTTATGAGTTAATTATCGATTATAAGTGTTTAATTAGAGGGTTTCATCTCTAAATACTAGTTAATACCACTCACAATACTTCAATAAATGTTTATAATTTGTCAGCATAACTTACAAGTTTAGATTTTAATTTAATGACATTGTTTACTCAATAATATTCAAATCGTTATAACGGTTAAGAAATCATTTTGAATTAATTATCGCTTTGATGTACTTGACTGGAGGTGTTCATCGTTAAATACTAGTCAACTCGATTCACAACACATTAAGAAATAATTTTGACTTGTCAGTATAACTTAGAAGTTCAAATTTTAATTTAATGACAATTTTCACTTAAAAATATTCAAATCGTTATAACGACAACAAAATCATTATCAGTTAATTATCAATTTTAGGTGTTTGATTAGATTTGTTGATACTAAATACTAGTCAATACCACTCAAAACGCATTGAGAGATATTCATAATTTGTCAGTATAACTTAGATGTTCAAATTTTACTATAACGACACTATTCACTAAATAATATTTAAATCGTTATAGTGATAATGAAATCGTTATCAGTTAATTATCAATTTTACGCGTTTGAATAGACCCTAAATACTAGTCAATACCACTCACAGTATATTAAGAAATGTTTATAATTTGTTAATATGTCATAGATGTTCAAATTTTAATTTAATATTCAAATAGTTATAATGATTACGAAATCGTTATGAGTGAGTTATCCATTTTAAGTGTTTGATTAGAGGTGTTCATCTCTAAATATAGTTAATAACATTCACAACACATGAAGAAATGTTTATAATTTGTCAGTATAACAAAGACGTTCAAATTTTAATTTAATATTCAAATCGTTATAACGATTACGAAATTGTTATGAGTTAATTATCTATTTGAGGTATTTGATTAGAGGTGTTCATCTCTAAATACTAGTCAATACCACTCACAACACATTAAGAAATATCTATAATTTGTCAGTATAACTTAGAAGTTCAAATTTTATTTTAATGACAATATTCATTCAGTAATATTTAAATCGTTAGAATGATTACGAAATCGTTATGAGTTAGCACTCGCTTTTAGGTGTTTGATTAGATGTCTTTATTTCTAAATATTAGTCAACACGACTCACAACACATTAATAAATACTTCTGACTTGTCAGTATAATTTAGAAGTTTAAATTTTAATTTAATGAAACTATTCACTCAATAATATTCAAATCATTATAACGATAACGAAATCGTCACTAGTTAATTATCAATTTTAGGCGTTTGATTACAGACATTCATTTCTATATACTACTCAATAACAATCACAACATATTATAAAATGCTTCTGACTTGTTAGTATAATTTAGAAGTTTAAATTTTAATTTAATAACACTGTTGACTCAATAATATTCAAATCATTACAATGACAACGAAATCGTTATCATTTAATTATCAATTTTAGATGTTTAATTAGATGTGTTCATGTCTAAATACTAGTCAATACTGCTCACATAATTTAGATATTCAAATTTTACTTTAACGACGCTATTCGCTCAATAATATTCAAATCGTTATAACGATTACGAAATCGTTATGAGTGCATTATCAATTTTTGGTATTTGATTAGAAGTGTGCGTTTTTAAATACTAGTCAATGCGACTCACAACACATTAATAAATGTTTATAATTTGTAAGTATAACTTAGAAGTTCAAATTTAATTTAATGACAATATTCATTCAATAATATTCAAATCGTTGTAATAATTATAAAATCATTATGAGTTAACGCTTTTAGTGTTTGGTTGGAGGTGTTTATCTCTAAACATTAGTCAATGCAACTCACAACACATTAAGAAGTTCAAATCTTAATTTAATGACACTATTCGTTCAGTAATATTCAAATTGTTATAACAACAACGAAATCATTATCAGTCAATTATCAATATTAAGTGTTTGATTAGAGGTGTTCATGTCTAAATACTAGTCAATAACACTCACAAAATAGTAAGAAATATTTATATTTTGTCAGTATAACTTTGATGCTCAAATTTTTCTTTAGCCATGATATTCACTCAATAATATTCAAATCGTTATAACGATCATTAAATCATTAGGAGTGCATTATCCATTTTAAGAGTTTGATTAGAGGGGTTCATCTTTAAATACTAGTCAATATCACTCACAACATATTAAGAAATATTTATAATTTGTCAGTATAACACAGACGTTCAAATTTTAAGTTCATATTCTAATCGTTATAACGATTACGAAATCGTTACGAGTAAATTATCCATTTTAGGTGTTTGATTAGATGTGTTTATCTCTAGATACTGGTCAATACCATTCACAATACATTAAGAAATGTCTGTAATTTGTCAGTATAACTTAGAAGTTCAAATTTTATTTTGATGACAATATTCATTCAATAATATTCAAATCGTTATAATGATTACAAAATAGTTATGAGTTAATTATCACTTTAAGGTGTTTAATTAGAGATGTTCATCTCTAAATACTAGTTAATACGACTCAGGACACATTAAGAAATACTTCTGACTTGTCAGTATAACACAGAAGTTCAAATTTTAATTTAATAATACTATTCACTCAGTAATATTCAAATCGTTATAACTATAACGAAATCATTATAAGCAAATTAAAAATTTTATCTATTTGATTAGAGGTATTTATATGTAAATACTAATAAATACCACTCAAAACACATTAAAAAATATTTATAATTTGTCATTATAACTTAGAAGTTTAAATTTTAAGTTAGCGAGACTACTCACTTAATAATATTCAAATCGTTATGAGTTAACTATCCATTTTAAGTGTTTGATGACAAGTATCTTCTCATATCCCGTAAAATTTTAATAAAAATAAATTAGGTAAATTATCGTTATTTTGATAATAATGGGATAATTACTTGAATTTGCATCAATTATGTCATAGGGTTAAATGATTCTTACTCAAATGATGCCTAAAGTAAAAATGTGGTTATTGATTAGTGTAACTCAAAATATAACAACCTAATTGTAAGATCACATTAAGTAGGGGGACTCTATGAGTAATAACTAAATGAACTCTAAGATGCCACTTGTTCACCTTTGAAAATAATCGCATGAAAAATTAAGAAACACTTGTCATAGTCCTTGTTGGCAAAAATTTCTTAAATTTACAATTGTGCTCATTTCTATTGGCTATCTCCAAAATTATCTAGAGACAATTGTCTTGACTTTCATAGATGAAACTCAAGATTTTCCCAAAATTACTAAGGAAATTAAATAGGAAGGGTGGTAGAACACTATTAAAAACTCACAAAAACACCTACTTGACATTGAGAAAGACCCCTTTCCATGTATAAGAAGAACCTAACTTAAAACACAGCTTTGATTGAGGAATATCAAGTTTTTGGGAGCACTTTTCCACTTAAGATTATTCAAGAAATCTTTGGGAAAGCAAGATAAAGAGGTGAATAACTAATATTTTGATTCTCTTTTAACATTCATAAAGTTTTATAATATGAACATGGATTTTGATGCATTGTTATTATGTAAAGAAAAATTGATTTATTGCATTTGAATCACTATTTGATGCTTTACCCGTTTTTCATTTGCTTTGTTTTATTTTGTTCCATACTAACAGCCATCTAATGATTCGAAGATAGTTGACGATTAATATGGTGTATTACTTTGTATTTATATTGCACTTTGTTTGAAATTCTGATAGGGGTCAACTGGGATGCGGATATAGACCCACTTGAACATATATGGCCATGATTGAATTAGAATTGGATGATATGAACAATATGAATGGCACTATGAGTAGTAGTTTAACTTGCGATGGGGCCCCCTTGTGCATTTAAAAATTTTGTATATTCCATGTTTTCTTGAACTTGTGGTTAAAAAAGGAATTTCTTGTATAAAAGAGGTGAATCAAAAGATTGTGTTACTCACTGTGTACATTGTACTCACTTCATTTTCTACCATTTTTTAGATGTTCAATCGCACGGTGTATGAAAGGCAAGCCGAGAATTGGAGTATGTCCATCGACGGAAGTAGAATTTTGCATGTAGTGGTGATCGATTTGTAGAGCTATTATGAAGATGCCCCTTGGGTTACTAATGTATTTAGAGACAACTTATGAACTCAACATCTTTTGTGCTTATTCCCATGCTCATCTTTATGGTGATAGGTTCATGACGGATAGACCCATGTTCTTTTTCTAATGTAGTAGTTTAACAAAAAGATAATAGTTACACATGGCTATATGGCTATACACATATGTACAGAATACTTATATGTAAGTGAAAGTGAAGGGATGGCTTTTGTATTGATTGGAAGCCTATTTTTCAATGTAAAGGTTTTCCAATCACTTGATTCGGCCAGTTAAGCAATAAAATTTACTTATTAACATAGCATGTTGTGTGTACTTTACATGTTATTGTAGGCCTAGTTATAAATATGCTAAGCGTTTGTGTATGAAAGAAAATGAAGCAACAAGAAACTGACTCTACTTCTGGATGTTGGTAATGACAAGAAAGGTTTACAAGTATATCCAACTTTACAAAGAAATTCGATAATTAACTATAAGGTTGTTTCAGCTTTCCTAACTCAAAGAAGAGCTTATAAAACTATATAATAATATCGTGATGATTCTTTAAAAAAAAAAACCACTTGTTAGTCTTGTACGTCTCATCCTCTTTATTTGTATAAAAAGAGTCCACAAATGAATAATATTGGACAATATAACAGGGGCGTTGACATATCCATCTCTAAATACTAGTCAATACGACTAAAAAGACATAAGAAAATCTTTATAATTTGTCAGTGTAACTCATAAGTTCAAATTTTAATTTAATGACAATATTTATTTAATAAACTCAAATCGTTATCAGTTATGAAATCATTATGAGTTAATTATCGCTTTTAAGTTTGATTGGAGGTGTTTATCTCTAAATAATCTCTAAATACTAGTCAATACGACTCACAACACATTAAAAAATACTTCTAACTTGTTAGTATAATTTAGAACTTCAAATTTTAATTAAATGACACAATTCACTCAATAATATTCAAATCGTTATAATGATTACGAAATCGTTATGAGTTAATTATTGCATTTAGGTGTTTGGTTGGAGGTGTTTATCTCTGAATACTAGTCAATACGTCTCACAACACATTAAAAAATACTTCCAACTTGTCAGTATAATTTAGAACTTCAAATTTTAATTAAATGACACAATTCATTCAATAATATTCAAATACTAGTTGATGCCACTCATACCACGTTAAGAAATGTTTTTAATTTGTCAGTATAACTTAGAAGTTCAAATTTTAATTTAATGACATTATTCAGTCAATAATATTCAAATCATTATAACGATTACAAAATCGTTTAGAGTTAGTTATTGCTTTTATGTGTTTGATTGAAGGTATTTATCTATAAATAATAGGCAATACGATTCACAACACATTAAGAAATTATTCTGTCTTGTCAGTATAACTTAAAAGTTTGAATTTTAATTTAACGACACTATTTACTCAATAATATTTAAATCATTATCAGTTAATTATCCATTTGAGATGTTTGATTAGAGGTGTTCATCTCCAAATATTAGTCAACACCACTCATAACACATTAAGAAATGTCTATAATCCATTTGAGGGGTTTGGCCTAGCAGTGTGGGATTGCAAGTTGTTCTTGAGCACAAATAATAACTTTAAGGTGGAACATGTTAAGAGGGAGAGGCTAACGCCATAGCTCATGAGTTGGCTCGTAGGGCACGTTTTTACAGTAACCCATGTATTTTATATGTGCCTATGGCTTGGTTGCAGCAGTTTTTTGATCTTGATGTGCCGGATGGTCCTTTATCTAATGAAAATTAATCTTTTTCCTTTTAAAAAAAAACCTTAGAAGATCAAATTTTATTTTAATGACAATATTCATTCAATAATACTTAAATCGTTATAACGATTATGAAATCATTATGAGTTATCTATCACTTTTAGGTGTTTGATTAGAGATGTTTATCTCTAAATACTAGTAAATACGACTCACAACATATTAAGAAATACTTCTGTCTTGTCAGTATAATTTAGAAGTTCAAATTTTAATTTAATGAAACTATTCATTCAATAATATTCAAATCATCATAATGATAACGAAATCGTTATCAGTTAATTATCAATTTTAGACGTTGGATTAGAGGTATTCATTTATAAATACTAGTCAATAACACTTACAACACATTATAAAATATTTCTGACTTGCCAGTATAATTTAGAAGTTTAAATTTTAATTTAATAGCACTGTTCACCCAATAATATTCAAATCATTACAACAACAATAAAATCGTTATCAGTTAATTATCAATTTTAGGTGTTTGATTAGAGGCGTTCATGTATAAATACTAGTCAATACCGCTTACAATACATTAAGAATTCTTTATAATTTGTCGGTATAACTTAGATTGTGAATATGTGGTTATCTAGATTTTAATCAGGATGTATCCTACCTAACTACTTAACAGTTAATCTGGTGTAAAGTGTAACGCGACCTAGATATGTCTAGCTCGGATGTGTATGCAGAATATAAATAACACCATAATTGTTGGCGCAAAAACCCAACTGGGAAAATTGACAAACAATCCACTAACACAGTTAAGAATTTAGTACAGCTCAAGTTATTTAGTGATATCGCAATTTACACTAAACATTCAAAAGGAAAAACTTATAAAAGAAACTCTCTTCTTTACGCCTTTTAACATGTGGCAACGTGCGCTACTCTTCTTCTCTCGCTATCGCGCTTACACAGAAACGTACATCAAGATTCCTAGAATTCGCCTGAATTCATGTCGGGAATCAAGAACTCCTAACACTCTTCAATCTTGTGTGGATAGTCCCTTGTACATGTATGATCTCCAATCAATGCACTATGTAGGGTTCAACAAACACATATTAAGACATTGAAGTCCGAATGCAAGTGTACAACTCGCGGGTTATGGCTGTGTGTTTGCTTTCTCTTCTCAGTCGAGCTCTCGGAAAATATTGCAAAGAGGTTTCTTGCGCAACTTGTCTCTTTTTATGCATCGACCTACAAGAGAATATATAGGATGGTCTTTGAATTCTTGTGTAATACAAGAATTAAAGAGACCAAGTCCATATAGAAATAGAACATAAGGAAAGTTAGAATTTCTTAAAACCAAAATCACATAAACTCTCCTAATCCTGATTGAACTTGTCATGCAAGAAGTTTAACCTACTTAAATAAGGTAAGTAGTGAACAATATAAACTAGGAAACTTTGAAACTTGCATGTTAAATAAAACGCTTGAGCCTCAAGCAAGGTACACACGCCCCAACCTTCCTTTTGACTAAGACACTATAAAATTTGCATGCTAAAAATAATATAACACGTAAACAAGTCATTCTAAATATGTGACAAATATTTTGACACTTAACAAAAATTAGAAATGCCAATTTACACAAGATTTTGTACTAACAATCTCCCCATTTGGCTTTCTTAATTTTTCAAAACAGGTAATAGCTCAATGTGTCAAAAATTTTCCTGAGGGTTTTAAAGCATGTACGATTAAAACTCCTCCTTAGTATAAAAACTCCCCCTAAGACATATCAGAGCAAAAACAAAACAAAGAACATGCAAAAACATGTATCAACAAAAGCAATGCAAGATATATCCTGTCAAGCCACTATCATTCTCTCCCTTTTTGACAAAGGAGAAAAGCCAAATGTATCCTGCAGAAAAGATCAATGAAACCAAAGCTAAAAGCATTAAACTCAGAGCTCATAAATTATTTCTTGCATCAAAATATAGTAGCAAACATAAGGAGTTTAAAACATGTAATTCAAAACATGAAAACATAAAAACTTAAAACATAAAAACAGAAATTTAAATGATTGTTTCAAAAACAAAGAAATGCTTTTGAGAATTTTTGTTGTCTCCATCCTTCCTTCATTTTTTTCTTTGCTGGCAGGATTTCAATCAGTTTTCTTGGATTTTTTGGGTTTCTTTTTCTTCTTCTCTTGGACTTCATCTTTTTCAGTTGGTTTTTTCTTTTTCTTCTCTGGGGTTGCTGTTTTGGATGTATCTGGCTTGGGGTCTGCTTCTGCTGGATCTAATGCATCCTACTACTGACTTGCTCCTACTGCTTGACGGTCTACTCCTTTCAGATATGCCCTCAGAAAGACTGCAATGTCCTCATCTTTATAGGCAAAAGTTTGTCCATTTAAAAGCAAATAATGAACCATCAAATTACACAAAGGATTAAAAGCATTTAAAAATTCAGAATGTGAATGCTGGAAAGTAGAGAATTGCTTCCTGAATTCTGAAAGTTCAACTTTCAGACTGGATATATACTGCTCGAGTTCCTCTATGTTTGGTTCTGCATATGCCACAGAAGCAACAGATTATGCTGTAGGTTTGAACATTTTAGCACAGTGATCCCTTATAAGTAGAGTAATAGGTTGTGACTAAACATCCCCTGACATTTCCTCAATTCCCTAATCCTTTAAATATTCAGAAATAATCCACGGGACAGGAAGTTTGTAGGTTTTGGAATGCCTAGGCCACTGCCAGATATACAGCTCTTAATCACATCAAACACATGCTGTCCTCAATCAATTACCTTTTTAGTCCGCAGTTGAAATTGAAAAAGTGCTATCATTATGTTCATTTTGGTCTTGTGTGGGAGTGGGTCCAGAGTAGTCATCACACATTTATGTAGCAACTTATACCTCAAAGTCATCTGTGCTACCCTAAAATCAGATCTTCTAGCTGGCCAATTTGTTCCAATTAATTCTTGAGCTATCTCATTATTGGATATACTCTGTTCAGTGTGTTCAGAAATATTGAACTGCCTAGCGCCTATCCAGCTTCACAGACAATCTGGAGTAAACCACACCATTCTCCTCCTCACATAAATTTTAGATGTGAATGAGCACTTAGAATCACCAAGGTTCTTAGGGATATTTGCCAAGAATTCTCTTACTAATATCTCATTAGCCTTGCCTCGACAGTTAAATAGTTTTTCAATCTTAAAAAATTTTACCAATTCTCCTAGAACAAACTCCTCAAAGTGAGAAAATATGATCCGCCTCTCATATTGAAACTTTTGAAAAATCACATACTTCTTAAAAAGTTTAGCAGTTTTGGAATCATGAAAGCGAAAGTTATAAGGAATGAAAAAACCTCGTGCTGTTCGAATTTCAGTGCGCTTGAAGTCCTTTTGATTATCAAGATACATTCTGACCTCATCTGAACCTTCTAGTGAAGAGTCTTCCCAACATACATCTTGGTCTGATAAGTCTATTTCCTCTTCAGATTCTGATTCTGATTTAGAATGAACCCTTTTCTTTGGACTCCTAATTTTCACCCCGGTATGTCTCTGTCTGGTAGGAATTTTTCTGATTGGTGTCTCAACTATCTGCTTTCCCAAGATACATGTTGAAGTTCACACAACGAAATATTCAATCAACTGAACAGTTCTCAATGGAAGGAATTTATTTTCTGAATGGAATTTATTTTTGAATTTATCTTTTTATGGTCAATCCTGACTCCACTTTGCACCTTGTGAGGACCTGACTTATTGAGACTTATGAGTGATACACGAGAAGACCGATCATCATCCGAACAACTCTTATAAAAAGAATACAACTTTTAAGTCCTAGGCATGCTCGATTTTTTCTATAATTTTGAGCATTGACTTTTGAGGGTAGAGGTAACTGCACGCACTCAGAGACTTGGTTGACTGGTAGCTTGTGCCCTTACTGACTCTGTCCTTTAGACATTATTAGTCGTATGTTGTGCCGAAAAGTGTAGATACTGACCATAGGTCTACATTAAAATTATGACTCTCAATCAGAATACCTCTTATAGTGCAAAGCAGGCAGGACATATTCCATCCTTTTTATATAGTTTATCTTTATGGAATTAGGAGAACAACTTTTGACTGATCTCTTCAGAACGCGTCCTCCTCTAGGTATTACAGTGATATCATGCACATATATAAAGTGATTTGATTAATATGATCATGAATGACACACAAATCACACAATAATAAAAATTTTCAGTTTTTCTGAGATTTTCTCAATTTTTTTCCTTTTTTTTCTTTTTTATTTATTTTTTTATGTACAAGCAATACAGTTTTTCTTTTTTTTTTTTTTATGATGTTGAGCCTATTTAGGCTGTATGCAAATGCCGATCTATTTTTTTAGGCTTTCAAACCTAGATGCATCTAATGCTTTAGTAAACAGATCTGTAAGCTGATTCTCTGTCTGAACATACTCCAAGGCAATCACTTTCTGTTCAACCAACTCTCTGATAAAATGATGTCTTATATCAATATGTTTAGACCTAGAGTGTTGAACTGAATTTTTGAAAATATTTATAGCACTCTGTTATCACAAAAAACAGTTGCCTGATCTTGGGAAATTCCATAGTCCTCCAACATCTGTTTCATCTGAAGAAGTTGTGTGCAACAACTTCCTACAGCTATGTGTTCTTCTTCTTCTGCTGTGGAGAGTGAAATGGAATTTTGCTTTTTTCTCATCTAGGTAACTAGGTTGTTTTGCATATAGAAACATCATCCTGAAGTACTCTTTCTATCATCAAGATTCCCAGCCCAATCTGTATCTCAGTATCCAGCAAGATTAGCATTGATATATTTAGAAAACCATATGCCATACTCTGTTGTTCCACTGACACATCTGATAATCCTCTTGACCACAACCAGATGTATCTCTCTCAGCTTCAACTGATATCTTGCACACACACACCTATACTGAAGGATATGTCTGGCCTGCTTGCTGTCAGATAGAGTAAACTCCCAATCATACTACGATAAGAGTAGGATCAATTGCCTTAGCCTGATCATCCTTTGAAAATTTCAAATTGGTAGCCGTTGGAGTTCTCATCGGTTTAGAATCTTCCAAGCCAAACTTCTTTACCCGATTTCTAGCATACTTTGTCTGAGAGATAAAGATGCCAGATATGTTCTACTTAACATGTAATCACAGAAAGAATGTAAGTTCACCTACCATACTCATTTCAAATTCTGTTTACATTGTCTTGACAAATTTCTTTGTCTTGGCTTCTGAAGTTGATCCAAATACAATATCATCCATATATATTTGAGCAATAATAATTCCCTTTCTCAATTGCTTGATGAATAAGGTTTTATCTGTACCTCTTCTATTGTAGCCTTGTTCAAGAAGGAAAGTGGTGAGTCTCTCACACCAAGCTCTGGGAGCTTGTTTCAAACTATATAAAGCTTTCATCAACCTGTACATATGATCAGGATACTGTGGATCAGTGAATCTGGTGGTTGCTCAACATACGCTTCCTCATTTAGAATGCCATTAAGAAATGCACTCTTCACATCCATCTGATATAACTTGAAATCCACATGACATGCTACTGCAAGTAGTAATCTGATTGACTCAAGTCTAGCTACTGGTGCAAATGTTTCATCAAAATTTACACATTCCATCTGGGTATAGCCTTGAGCAACAAGTCTTGCTTTGTTCTTGATGATTTTACCTTTTCATCAGACTTTTTTTGAAGAGCCATTTAGTTCCAATAACATTACCATCAGAGGGCCTTGGTACTAGTTCTCAAACTTGATTCCTTTCAAACTGATTCAATTCCTTTTGCATTGGTTGAACCCAGTTATCGTCTTGTAAAGCTTCCTTAACGTTTTTAGGTTCAACTGTTGAAATGTAGCACATGTTACCAAATTTTTTTTGAAGTTTTCTTCTGGTCACCGTCCCTTCTTTTCTGGATAGGATGTTGTCAACTGGATGTGCCTTCTGGATTCTTGTAGATGGTCGTCTAAGTTTTGGCTTTGGTTCAGGTTCTGATTCAGATTCAGATTCTGCAGTTTGTTCATTTTGACCTCAGCGGGATGTATGTCGCTCCGGATTTACATGTCTTGATACAGTTGACTGAGGCATGATGTGTTCTGACTCAGTTTTGTCAGTCTGATTCTATACTGTGATGCTCTTAGATTTTCAATTTCAGGTTCCTGTGAATAAACGGAGTAGTCAGCAGTATCATCAATTTTAACATTTACAGACTCAACAATATTCTGAGTTCTCATATTATAAATTCTATAAGTCCCAAAATTCTCAAAATATCCAACAAAGACTCCATCAGATTTGGCATCAAATTTACCCAGGTAATCTTTAACATTCGAGATATAGCATTTACTACAAAAAATATGAAAATAACTCAACCTAGGTTTTCTGCCTTTCTAAATTTCATATGGAGTCTGATTAGTTGCAGGTCTAAGTGCCACTCTATTAATGATGTAACGTGCAATGTTAATTGCTTTAGCCTATAACTTAGCAGGTAATTTCTTACTATTAAGCATAACTCTAGCCATTTCCTGCAAGTTTCTATTTTTTCTTTCAACTATACCATTTTGTTCAGGGGTCCTACATACCAAAAATTCATGCATGACACCATATTTTTCACAAAAATAAAAAAAGTAAGAATTACCAAACTTTTTGCCATGATCACTTCTGATTTTTTTCAATGTAACACTTTCATCAGATTTTTCATTTGAAAGCTTCTGAAACAAAACACAAAATCTATCAAGTGGATTAGACTTTTCTCTAATGAAATCAGCCCAAGTATATCTAGAAAAATTATCAACACAGATATATATGTACCTCTTACCACCAATAATTTCAGTTAGGATAGGACCCATAAGATCTATGTGTATAAGCTCAAGTACATTGGAGGTAGATAGGTGCTGACATGCTTTGTGTGAATTCATTGTTTGCTTACCTTTCTAGCATGGTTCACATATGCTTTCAGGAATGGTTTTCAATTCTGGAAAACCTCTAACAACTCACTTTTGGTCAATCTGAGTAGACTTTAATAGTTCATGTGACCCAATCTTTTGTTCCAACGTTCTACAGGATTAATGCTAGAAATTTTGCAAGTAAGTTTTGGATTCAATACATAACATTTATCACTAGACCTAACTTCTATGAGTATAGTTTGTCCAAGAAAGTTTGAATCTGGATCAAGATTAAAAACTTTACACTCAGTTTTAGAAAAGAGCACTCTGAGATTATCATCACACAATTGACCAACACTCAAAAGTTTTCCTTTAATCTAGAAAAAAATAAAACATCTTTTAGAGTGGGTAAACCTTCAATGCAGATATTTCAAGATCCCTCAATGTGACCTTGTCGTCCATCTTCAAATGTAACTAAACCTGTTTCACCTTTGTGGAAATTGGACAGCAGCTCTAAGTCACCTATCATGTGTCTAGAACATCTACTATCAAAATATCAAGTGTTTGGAATTAAAACACTTAGAGAAAGTTTCACGTCATAACTCTTGTACTCATCGTTTTTCACCCAGACTTGTTTTACCTTACCTTTTGCTTCAGGTATTTTGATTTTGTGTGTATTGATCAAGTTAATATATTTTTGACAAGTAAAAACATCATGACCAAATTCACCCTAAAAGTTACAAATTACCTGTATGACCTTTCCATACACGCTGGAGTTCTAAACTGGTCTGACAGTAGCAGGTTGGTTTCTGGTATTCTGCTGTTGCTGCTTTGGTGGACTGTTCTTCTGGACAGTTATGCTCGGAGAGGATCTAGACGTATCCTGCTTAGGTCCAGAATTCTGTTTTTGTCATGTAGGTTCTTTTTGGAAGTTTTCCCCTAATTCTTTCACGAAAACTGTCTACTGGACAGCTTTTCCTTTTCCTTCGTATCCTAGTCCAGATGTATCTCCTGAAGGTTTTTCATACTTCAGGACTTCATTCAACCTTGAAGATCCAATTATCAACTATTTGATCCTTTTATTGGCATGCTCCAAATCAGTTTTTCTTTGATTGATCTGCTCATCTTTTTAATAAGTGGATTTATGCAGATCCCTCTTTTCATTAACAAAAAACTGCATCATGACTTGAAACATGTCAGATTTATCTTGTTCTAATACCAGTTGATTTTTTAGTATTTTACAGTTTGGACAGGATATCTCCCCACTTTAAGATGGTTTTGCAGTGTTAGCAGTGAGGCAGTTCGTAGAACCGGACTGAGGTTGGATATGTGCCGTCAGGATAGTAATATGTTCTTCTGATGACGTTTCTGATCCTGAGCCTAACATGTCCTCCTTGTCTTCACTCTAGGTAATTTTCATTGCCTTTTTGCCTTTCTTTTTCTGAGTATTTGCACATTCTACTGCTATATGGCCGTAACCTTCACATTCATTGCATTTGATTCTGCTAACAGATTGTGGTTTAGAAAAGGTGTTATCTTTGGATTTCCTGTAGCTAGTCATCTTCTGTTGATATGGTTGTTGCTCATCATCTTGATTCTGATTTTGTTTCTGATACAGTTTCTGAGGTTTGTATTGATTTTTGAATCTCCCACCTCTTTGCTGTTTGTTCTTCAAGAACCTTTTGAATTGCTTGGTGGGGAGTGTCATGTTATCGTCATTATCACTATCTTCCTCTGTCTCAGAATCTTCCACCTTGCTTTCAACAAGGATCCCACAATCTCTTCAACACGCATCTCATCTGAGTCTTTACCTTCTTCAATAGCAGTGACCTTCATCTGGAATCTGTCTGGAAGAGATTGTAGAATTTTCTTGACAATATTTCGATTAGAATACGTCTTGCCTAGAGCATGTGCCTGATTGGTGATTTCACGCAACCGTGCATAATAGTCCTTGAATTCTTCATTGTCCTTCATTGTGATTTACTCAAACTTAAGAGTGAGTATCTGAAGTCTTGAGGACTTGATCGCAGTTGTTCCTTCATTAGCAACTTGAAGAGTATCCCAAGCTTCTTTAGCAGTCCTGCAATTAGTAACAAGCTCAAACTGACTTTGATCTATAAAGAAAAAAATAGCATTTAAAGCTTTAGAATTCTATCCACATGAAATATTTTCTTCAGTAGTAAATTGAGCATCGGGCTTAACAGAAACAATATCATCTGCAGCAGTGACAGTGGGTACTGTGTAACCAGTATGAATTGTAACTAGTATAAATAGAAGTCCAAGCCCAATTATCAATAGACTGAATATAAATTTGTATGCGAACTTTCCAATAAGCATAATTAGACCCGTCTAGAATAGGTGGTTTAACAGAAGATGTATCAATATCCAGATGAACCTGATCTCATTAATAACTTAAGTGAACCCGCTCTGATACCAACTGTGAATGTGTGGTTATCTAGACTTTAATCAGGATGTATCCTGCCTTGCTATTTACCAGTTATTCTGATGTGAATTGTAAGGCGATCTAGATATGTCTTGCTCGGGTATGTATGCGGAATATAAATAACACCAAAATTGTTGACACAGAAACCCGACTGGGAAAACATGGGCACCCTTGCCACGGGACAAACAATCCACTAATATAGATAAGAGTTTAGTACAGTTCGAGATACTTAGTGATATCGCAATATATACTAAACATTCAAAAGGAAAAATTATAAAAGAAACTCCCTTCTTTACGCCTTTTGACATGTGGCAACGTGCGCTGCTCTTCTTCTCTCGCTATCGCGCTCACACGGAAAATGTACATCAAGCTTCCTAGAATTTGCTTGAATTCATATCGGGAATCAAGAACTCCTAACACTCTTAAATCTCGTGTGGATAGTCCCTTGCACATGTATGTTCTCCAATCAATGCACTATGTAGGGTTTTCCCAAACAAACAAGGAGTAAGATATTGAAGTCCGAATGCAAGCGTAGAACTCGCAGGTTATGGCTGTGTGTTTGCTTGCCCTTCTCGGTCGAGCTCTCGGAAAATATTGCAAAGAGGATTCTTGCTTAACTCGTCTCTTTTTATGCATTGACCTACAAGAGAATATATAAGATGGTCTTTGAATTCTTGTGTAAGACAAGAATTAGATAGACCAAATCCATATAGAAATAGAACATAAGGAAAGTTAGAATTTCATAATACCATAATCACATAAACTTTCCTAATCCTAATTGAACTTGTCATGCAAGAAGTTTAACCTACTTAAATAAGGCAAGTAGTGAACAACATAAACTAGGAAATTTTGAAACTTGCATGTTAAATAAAACTCTTGAGCCTCAAGCAAGGTACACACGCCCCAACCTTCCTTTCGGCTAAGACACTATAAAATTTGCATGCTAAAAATAATATAACACATAAACAAGTCATACAAAATATGTCACAAATATTTTGACACTTAGCAAAAATTAGAAATGCCAATTTACACAAGACTTTGTACTAACATAGATGTTCAAATTTTACTTTAATGACGTTATTCACTCAATAATATTCAAATCATAATAGCGATTATGAAATGGTTATGAAAGAATTATCCATTTTAGGTGTTTGAATAGAGGTGTTCATCTCTAAATACTAGTCAATATCACTCACAATACATTAAGAAATGTTTATAATTTGTCAGTATAACTTAGAAGTTCAAATTTTAATTTGATGACAATATTCATTCAATAATATTTAAATCGTTATAACGATTACGAAATTATTATGAGTTAATTATTGCTTTTAGGTGTTTGATTGGAGGTGTCTATCTCTAAACACTGGTCAGTACGACTTACAAAACAGTAAGAAATACTTCTGACTTGTCACTATAATTTAAAAGTTCAAATTTTAATTTAATGACACTATTCACACAATAATATTTAAATCGTTATAACAACAACGAAATCGTTATCAGTTAATTATCAATTTCAAGTGTTTGATTAAGAGCTGTTCATGCATAAATACTAGTCAAACTACTCACAATACATTAAGAAATGTTTATAATTTGTTAGTATAACTTAAATGTTCAAATTTTACTTTAACAACGCTATTAACTCAATAATATTCAAATCGTTATAACGATCACGAAATCATTATGAGTGTATTATCCAATTTAGGTGTTTGATTAAATGTGTTCATATTTAAATACTATTCAATTCGACTCATAACACATTAAGAAATGTTTAAAATTTGTAAATATAACTTAGAGTTAAATTTTAATTTAATGATAATATTCATTCGATAATAGTCAAATCGTTATAACAATTACGAAATCGCTATGAGTTAATTATCGCTTTTAAGTGTTTGATTGGATGTGCTTATTTCTAAACATTTGTCAATACGATTCACAACACATTAAGAAATACTTTTGACTTGCCACTATAATTTAGAAGTACAAATTTTTATTTAGTGACACTATTCACTCAATAATATTCAAATCGTTATAATGACAACAAAATTGTTATCAGTTAATTGTCAATATTAGGTGTTTGATTAGAGGTGTTCATGTCTTAATACTAATCAATACCACTCACAACACATTAAGAAATATTTATAATTTATCAGTATAAGTTTGATGTTCAAATTTTACTTTAACCACGCCATTCACTTAAAAATATTCAAATCATTATAACGATTACGAAATAGTTATGAGTTAATTATCACTTTAACATGCTTAATTGGATGTGTATATCTCTAAATACTAGTCAATAAGACTCACAACACATTAAGAAATAATTCTGACTTGTCAATATAGCTTAGAAGTTCAAATTTTAATTTATTGACACTATTTACTCAGTAATATTCAAATCGTTATAATAATAATGAAATCGTTATTAGCAAATTAACAATTTTATCTATTTGATTAGAGGTATTCATCTCTAAATACTAATAAATGTCACGCAAAACACATTAAAAATAATTTTTAATTTGTCAGTATAAGTTAGAAGTTCAGATTTTAATTTAATGACATTATTCAGTCAATAATATTCAAATCGTTATAATGATTACGAAAATCGTTTTGAGTTAATTATCGCTTTTATGTGTTTGATTGGATGTGTACATCTCTAAATACTAGGCAATACAATTCACAATACATTAAGAAATTCTTGTGTTTTGTCAGTATAACTTAAAAGTTCAAATTTTAATTTAATGATACGATTCACTCAATAATTTTTAAATCGTTATCAGTTAATTATCAATTTTAGATGTTTAATTAGATGTGTTCATCTCTAAATACTAGTCAATACCAGTCAAAACATATTAAGAAATGTTTATAATTTGTCAGTATAACTTAGATGTTCAAATTTTACTTTAACGACTCTATTCACTCAATAATATTCAAATCGTTATAACGATTATGAAATCGTTACGAGTGAGTTATCGATTTTAGGTGTTTTATTAGAGATGTTCATCTCGAAATACTGGTTAATATCAGTCACAACACATTAGGAAATGTTTATAATTTCCCAATGTAATTTAAAAGTTCAAATTTTAATTTAATGACAATATTCATTCAGTAATCTTCAAATCATTATAACCATTGATTACGAAATCGTTATGAGTTAATTATCACTTTTAAGTGTTTGATTAGAGGTGTTGATCTCTAAACACTAGTTAATACGACTCACAACACATGAAGAAATATTTCTGACTTGCTAGTATAGTTTAGAAGTTTAAATTTTAATTTAATAACACAATTCACTCAATAATTTTCAAATCATCAGAATGATAACGAAATCATTATGAGTTAGTTATCACTTTTAAATGATTGATTGGAGGTTTTCATCTCTAAATACTAGTCAATATGGCTCACAACACATTGAAAAATACTTCTAACTTGTCAGTATAACATAGAAGTTCAAATTTTACTTTAACGACGTTATTCAATTTAAATCGTTATAATGATTACGAAATCATTATGAGTTAATTATCTATTTTATATGTTTAATTAGAGGTTTTCATCTCTAAGTACTAGTCAATATCACTCACAACACAAAAATAAATGTTTATAATTTTTCAGTATAACTTAAAATTTCAAATTTTAATTTAATGACATTATTCATTTAATAATATTCAAGTCGTTATAACAATTACGACACCGTTATGTTGGATTTCTCTTTTATGTGTTTGATTGGAGGTATTCTATCTAAATACTAGTTAATACGACTCACAACACATTAAGAAATACTTCTGATTTGTTAGTATAATTTAGAAGTTCAAATTTTAATTTAATGGCACTATTCACTCAATAATATTTAAATCGTTATAACTACAATGAAATTTTTATTAGTTAATTATTAATTTTAAGTGTTTGATTAGAGGTGTTCATAGCTAAATACAAGTCAATACCACTCACAATACATTAAGAGATGTTTATGATTTATCTGTATAACTTAGACGTTCAAAATTTACTTTAACAACGCTATTTACTCAATAATGTTCAGATCGTTTTAACGATTACAAAATCATTACGATTGAATTATACATTTTAGGTGTTTGATTAGAGGTTTTCATCTCTAAATACTCATCAGTATTACTCACAACACATTAAGAAATGTTTATAATATGACATAGATGTTTGAATTTTAATTTAATATTCAAAACGTGACAAGTGAATCATCCATTTTAGGTTTTTTATTAGAAGTGTTCATCTCTAAATACCAGTCAATAACACTCACAATATATTAAGAAATGTTTATAATATGTCAGTATAACTAAGAACTTTAAATTTTTATTTAATAAAAATATTGATTCAATAATATTCAAATCATTATAATGCTTACGAAATAATTATGAGTTAATTATATTATCACTTTTAGGTGTTTGATTGGAGGTGTTTCTCTCTAAACACTAGTTGATACGACTCACAAATATTTAGAAATATTTCTGACTTGTCAATATAATTTAGAAATTCAAATTTTAATTTAATGATACTATTCACTCAATAATATTCAAATAGTTATAACGATAACAAAATCATTATCAGTTAATTTTCAATTTTAGTAAATAAGAATAAAATTTAATTTTGTGATGTAGATATAACTACCCATTAAAATATTGCAATTGTGTGTGACTAGTTATACATTACTTGACATTTACTAAAGTTAATTTGGTATCTTGATAATCTAGTAGGAATTTAAGACACACCGTTCCTATGAAACGAGGGTTTGTCACCATACGGTGGACTTTCTGGTGAAGGAGCGTGTTCTCAAGTTGGTATTTCGAAGCAAACGATACATTGATCATCAATATCCACGTTCAAGAAGAGGGATGAACAAGGGGAAATAGCGAAACTGTGGATATCGAGATTTATAGATTCCTTTGTTCCTTAGGTGTTATATATATATATATATATATAACACACACATATATATATACCACCTATAAATAAATAAATATATATATGCACATATAAATAAATAAATATATATTGGTTTGATTTTAGTTTGTGTGTGTGTATATATATATATAAATATATATATAATATATATATACACACACACACTCACCTATATTTATTTTGGTTTGATTTTAGTTTTCCAAATGAGTCCTTTTGGAGTGTGAATATATTATTATATATAAAATAAAATAGAATAAACAAAGGAGACGTGAAAGAAAGAGTATAATTAATTCCCTTTTCTATCGTCCCAAAAAAAAAGCCCTTTTCTGCAAGGACTATCGCCCAGCTTTGTATATATACACTCCAATCTGTTGCATTCATTCCAAAAAAGAAAAGATATTTTAGTAATCTCTTTATTATTATTTTTCTTTCTCGGTAAGGTAGGAAAATATTAGTAACTAGCCAGTAAGAATGTCGTCTGATCAGCACTCGTATTCAACAACGGAATATATCAATTATCGGCACGATGAAGCCGTCATTATTGTTACAAAGAGAGAAGAAAAAGAAGCAGTTGTTACCTATGATAATCATCATCGGCCGCCGCAGAAGAAGAAGGCAGTTCAAGTGGATATTTGATTCAGTTGCTTACCTGTATTAACTTTGTACACCAATCAGTTTTATCAGCCACCGGAGAAGGCAGTTGTTTATGTGCCAGGAACTTTTAACTCTATTTCCATAATGCCTCACCAATTTTCTAGTTTTCGCAAGGCTCAAAATATTCTCCTCAACAATGTTGTCGCTACTGGGCGTCTCCACCCTCTTTTGCACAAAACAGTCGTAAAGAAACTATATTTTAAGATAAGGGCAACTGCAAATCGAATGTCTCCCAATCACAATCTTTTACTTTTGTCCATAAACACATTGACTCATGGGGATCACAGTCTTGATCAAACCTCTCTGTTTCATGACGCTACCTATGAATACTATAGTGGTAATTAGCCGAAACCCACCCATTGATCATTATAATTTTATTAATACTCTCAATTATAATTATTTTGGTTTTTGTAGTAGTTATTGAAAACAAATTGTAAAAATACTTACATTAATAATATTTTGGGAAAAAACAGAAAACATTAAACAAAATACAAAAAAAAAAATAATAAATTAGTGCACATATTAAAAATAAGACTCCTACTTTAATTAAAACTCTCTTATTCTCTTTCATCTCTAATTATCGTCAATTACAACCGTCATCTCCCATCTCCTCAAACATCACGTCGACTTCTTCAACACTAAGAGCAGATCAAAGGAGGAAAAACTTTTATTCTTCGAATTATTACATATAATCTGCTTTTTCATTCTTTTTTCGACCCATAATTGTAATTTATTACACATCACATTGTGTAATCGTTCATGATATATTGTTGATACATTGTGTCATTATTCTTCCGACCCATGTAATTTACTATATTACCATGTAAATACACAATGTACATATCTTGTAATTTATTACACATTACATTGTGTCATCATTTATGATATATTGTTGATACATTGTGTCATTCTTTTTCTGACCTATGTAATTTACTACATTACCATGTAATTTATTACACAATGTACATTACGGTGTAATTTATTACACATTACATTGTGTCATTATTTATGATATATTGTTCATACATAGTGTCATTTTTTTTTCGACCCATGTAATTTACTATACTACCGTGTAATTTATTATACATTACATTGTGTAATTTATTACACATTACATTACCAAGTACTTACACCATTGAACTAAGAAATTCCCGACACCATTACCAATGTTACCAAGCTTGGGAGCTTCTTCATTCACGCCGCAGAATCCAAAAGAGGAAGAACCAAGAGAGAGATGAAACCTTCAAATTACGGATTATACACTAATATACACAAATGGGCGGTTACAAGGATAGAGACAAAAATAATAATAATAATAATAATAATAATAATAATAAAAATAAATGGCATTGAAGTCGACCTGGTGCGATACTCTTCCCCCCGATTGTTCGTATGAAATTATTATAAGTTTTTCCTCCTTCGATTCTACTCTTAGTGTCGAAGTCGACGTGGTGTTGGAGGAGATGGAGAGGACGGTTGTAACTGATGATAATTTGAGATGAAAGAGAATGTGGGAGTTTTAATGAAGGAAGGAGTCTTATATTTAGTATTTGCATTGATTTTTTTTTTTTTGGTAACTTGTTTAATGTTTTCCAGTTTTTTTTTTGAATTTTTTCCAAATTATTATTAATATAAGTATTTTTGCAATTTGTTTTCAATAACTACTACAAAGACCAAAATAGTTACGATTGAGAGTATTTATCCAATTTGTTACAAATGTTACTACTTATATGTAAAATTCCCTATACTATATTGAAATCCTTAACAAATAGCCATTATGCGATAATATAGACGACTGTTGTAGTATTTGCCCCCATGAGTTTTCTAAAGGGTGCCAAGTGAAATATATGTCGTGCTCGCACATGTTTCATCGCAATTGCATTAAGCAGTGGTTACTCAAAAGTCATTATTGTCCAAAGTTAGCTATCCAATCTGCTGCTTTGTTACCCTCTCTCAAAATGTGCTTTCCTCAATACTATATTGCTTCACAGATTATCGGATTTCAGCTAAAAGATATTGCACTTTCCAATGACCCTCCAACAATTGTAACACGAATCAGGTTGACCGCTGTATATGAGAATCTGATTCAATTAGAATGAAAACAATGTCTAGCTTTGCTGATCCGGATACCCAGCAAAATTGCTTTGATTTCAACTTCGACTATAGTGCCTTGTTGCAGGTTCTCATAATAAGCAAGTAGAGCTTCCCCTGTAAAATTCCTAATTACCCCTCCAACAGCTAGTTGACCAGTCTTTTTTACATTGTCATATGAGTTAATTCTTAACCACCCTTCCCCAGGTTTTAGCCACTTAACCACCATCTGTTTCAAGTGAGGCTGACGTAGTTGTGGCTCTTTTAATCATTTTTTTTCTCTCTATTTTGATCTTGCTAGTAATTAGAAAAATCATTTTTTTTTAAGTTTTCAGCAATTCATTATTTTCATTATTTAGAGTAGAGTATTATTACATCAATGTAAGAAGTTAAAAAATTCAAATCATGAATAATTGAAAAAGATTTTACATGCAATTCGCGAAATAGCTTTTTAAGGCTAATTAGCACTATCTACACCCAACCTTTCATATTTTTACGTTTTTTGTCCTTAAGCTTTAGAAACTGATATTTTTACCATCAATTCTCATCTTTCTGGCGATATATATCCCTTTCGACTAAAATGAACTATAATACCTTCCAACTTTAATTAACATGAAAAATAATAAATAATAAGTAAATAAAAATAAAGAAACAAGTTTATTAATATTAACAATAATATTCCAACACCTATATGGATATTCCTTTATATGTCCTATGTAATTGTATGTATGCACATTCTGTGGATATATACATGCACATGGAGTGCATAAATGCAACAATGTGGGACATATAGGTGTTATAAGAGCACTTATATGGGTGTGAAAATTTTTAGCGATATTGAATTTTTTTGTTTTGATTTTTATTTAATTCGACTTTTTTTAAGCAATCAAACCACGTTATTATTGTGTTTTTATTTATTTTTAATTTACTAAATTTTTTACTTAGCAATTAAAGGGTATTGTAGTCATTTTTTAGTTTAAAAGGGTAGATAACGCTAAAAAGATGAGAAGTGGGGGGTAAAAATATCAGTTTCTAAAGATTAAGGATGAGATACATAGAAACATGAACGGTTAGGGGTAGATAGCGTCAATTAGCCACTTTTTAATTAACTGATATCACACCCTTGTGTTGTACGGGAAGTCTCTCGAACAGTATGTTGCAAACTCAACGTGACTAGTGACTTTATGGAATAAAATTGAATTGATGACTTAATGATCCACCCGTTTTGCTTTGTCGTACTATGACCATGCGATGTCATATTGGTCATTTTGGGTATGTGGTATTCTTTGTGGTATTATGACCATGCTATGAAATTTTGCTCATCATGTGCGCACCACGGGTAGTAGTTTAACTAGTGATAGAGCCCTTTTGTACATTTAAAGGCCTTGTGCATTCAATGGTTTTCTCCCTCTCAAATGAAAGGTGAATCAAAATATTTTGTTATTTATTAAGTACTTTGTACTCACACCCCTTTTCCTTTTCTCCAACCTTGTAGATGACTGAACGCAAAATATTGGCCAAGCAAGCTTGGAGTTAGATCAAGCCCTGCGGAGAGAAGTAGAGTTGTGCATATAGAGGGAAGCTATCTTTGGAGCTATGAGAATATACTTTGGCCCACCTCTCTATAGACATATAGATATATATATATATCTTTGTGCCTTGTCATATGTAAGACAAGAAACAATTTGTCTATTTTGTATGTCCCCCCACTATTCGTATGCAAGCTTCCGCTATATAATTTAATAATAAGTATAAATAGCGGGGGCGTGACATTTCAACTAATACAAATTTTGAAAACATTTTTAAATACAATATTTGTAACAGTAGAATTATTTGATTCACATTTTTATCAATAATTTGCATTAACATTCGTAGTCAAAAACACAAAGCTCATTTCGTATAATAGAAAATTTTGGAGGTTCGTATTTGGAGATAATCATTGATTTGAAAAAGAAAATCAAAGAGGTTGGATTTATGAATTATATGTCATTGCAACCCCTTAGTTGTACGCGATAGATTGTTGTAGCATAAATATGAATTCAGCCATAGTTTTCAATATTCACTCCATGAGGTTAATGTGTTTCTAATTCAACCGGTGAGACATTGCTAACTTAGTTGCCAATTCAAGTATATTTGGTTAATGATAATATTTTTTTGAGCGAAAGCACGCGAAAATAGTGATATATAAATGAAAATTGTAAACTGTACATGAACTCAACTATATAGTTTCAATATTGACCCGGTAACTGTACACGCAAGAATAGTGATATATAAATGAAAATTGTAAGGGAAAAAAAAGAGTGCTACGTCTTGACATGTGGGTTATGAGTTCAATCCTTCACCATTAGATTTGCAACAATATTTTTATAAAAAGTAACAATGGGGCTGGCCTTGCACGGATTTTGGTCTAGGAAATTATCTTTGATTGCAATTCCTTGTACGCGATAGAATCATTGTAGCTTAAACATGAACTCAACTATAGTTCTTAATATTGACTTGGTTATGGGCCCAGTGACTGTAGTGGGCTATTGGGTTTCTGGTTCTGCCGGTGGGTTAACTCGATTACCAATTTAAAAATATGAGGTTAATAATAATATTTTTTGAGTGAAACACGCTAGGATAGTGATATATAAATGAAAATTGTTAATCATTACTACAAAACTTGACAAAAAAATGGCAATAGACATCAGTTCGAGGAAAAAATGACGCGTAAAGGCAGTGCGGTGGCAATTTTGAAAATATTTGTATTATTATACAAGTCAATTCCTCTAAAAAACCAACATATATAACGTAACGAAACTGTAGGCATCAGTTGTCATTTGACAACCAAAACCTATATATACATTAATAATACACATCGGTTACATCGTGGGACCGATATATATTCGTAATAGGCATCGGTTCCTTTTTAGGAACCGACGCCCAATCTATTAGTCCAAGAATAAAACGCTTTTAGACTCATTTATTAATAATTGGCTTCAGAAAAGTTCTCTCTCTCCTCTCCAATATTCTCTCTCTCTGTTCCTCTCTCTCTATATCTATATCTTAACTGTTGGGAATTTAATCAATTTCTCTAAACCCGTGTGATTAAAATAGGCAATAGTGGTATCAAAGTCAGGTTCAATTGTGTGGATTAAAATGGATGACCCAGTTGGTAGTGCTATGATCAGGCTTACCAATCACAATTGGGTGATATGGAAACCTAGGATGGAGGATATCCTTTATTGTAAGGATTTGCATGATCCTATTGATGGTGATGATTCTAAACCGGAAGATATGGAAGATAGGGATTGGCAGAAACTGCACAGGAAAACTATCGGGACGATAAGGCAGTGGGTGGATAATAGTGTTTTTCATCATGTGGCACAGAAGACAGATGCAAATAAATTGTAGACTAAATTGGAGTCCATGTTTGAGAAGAAAACTGCAGCCAGGAAGTCTTTTCTGATCAGAGACTTGGTCAATATAAAATATAATGATGGTACAAGTGTGACAGAGCATTTGAATAATTTTCAAAATGTTGTGAATCAGCTGGTGACACTGGGAATGACTCTTGAGGATGAATTGAAAGCATTACTGCTTTTGAGTTCTTTGCCAGACAGTTGGGAGACTTTTGTTGTGACTATTAGTAATTCTGCTTCAGATGGTGTGTTGTCTATGGATTCTGTGAAGAATAGTATGCAGAATGAGGAAATCAGGAGGAAATCTTCAGGTTTGCATGTAGGTTCAGATAATACATTGGCTCTTGTTTCAGATGATCACAGAGGAAGAAGCAAGAATAAAGGGCAAAGGCGTCACAGTAAGTTTAGAGGCAGGTCCAAATCAAAAGATAAGAAGACTTGTTATCATTGCGGCAAAGAGGGTCATTATAAAAGAAATTGCAGAATTTGGTTGAGAGAGCAGAAGGAAGGTAATAATCAGAAGAAAGAGGATGAAAATACTGTAGGTGTGGAGACTAGTGATGTACTCTCTTGTGGAGTGGGTCAATGCCTGCATGTTGGAGACCCTTTTACTGAGTGGCATGTTGACAGTGGTGCCTCATACCATGTTTGCAGAAATATTGAGTTGTTTACTACATACAGAGCAGGTGATTATGGCCAGTCAAATATGGCTAACTCTTCATATACCAGAATCATGGGGATCGGTGATATTCATCTGGAGACAAATATGGAGTACATCCTAATTCTAAAGGATGTGAGGCATATTCTTGACATGCGGTTTAATCTGCTTGCAATAAATACGCTCGACCGAATCGGGTAATTCAGTACTTTTGGTGATCAGAAGTGGAGGTTATCAAACGGATCAATAGTTGTCGCTAGTGGAAAGCTTTGTTGCACGCAATACAAGACTTATGCAAAGTCTTGTAAGACTGGGGTAAATGCAGTTGAAGATCCTTCTCCTGATATGTGGCATAAGAGGCTTGGGCACACAGGTGAAAAAGGTTTGCAGGTTCTGGCTAAAAAGGCAGTTATCTCTTTAGCCAATGGTATGTCCCTAGACCGATGTGAAAATTGTTTATTCGGTAAGCAAACTCGAGTTTCCTTTTTTGGCACGTTTAAAAGAAAAGAGAATATTTTAGATCTTGCGCATTCGGATGTGTGTTCTCCTGGTGATGTAGCATCTTTGGGTGGAAACAAATATTTTGTTACATTTGTTGATGATGCTTCTAGGAAGTTATGGATCTATCTTCTAAAATCTAAGGATCAAGTACTCCAATGCTTTAAGCAGTTTCATGCCATGGTAGAAGGAGAAACAGGGAAGTGTTTGAAAGCCTCAGAACAGATAATGGTGGGGAATACACTTCACATGCGTTCATAGGGATGGCAAATTTAACCCGAAAACCGAACCCGATGGGGACCCGCCCCGATTGGAAACGGGGCTGGGACGAGGCACAAAGTTGTGCCCCGAATCGCTAACAGGGCAGGGACGGGTTTTGGTTCCCCCGCCCCGACCCCGCCCCGAAACACTTTTTTTCATTTTTGTTTTTTAAAAAAAAGTTTGTATAACATCATTATGTCTCAATAAATTATTATTTGTATGAAAATTACTTAATTATTATTTATTAATTAGGTCTCAAACATTATTATTTTAAGAGTCAATTGACACTTTTTTATACACATTATATCCTGGCTTCATTTTATTTCGCTTTCGATGTGTGATTCCATTTGCCTTTACACTACATCAAAATTGGAAGGCATCCCACATCGTATTTATAAAAAAGTAAAATAAGGCCAACTTATTATAAAAGTTGATGCTTGTGACAAATGTGCATTGGGCTAATGGGCCGTGTCTTATGCATGACTTAAATAATTTCCTTATACATTTTAAGTTGATTGGCCCATTTTTATACACAATATTCTGGTTTTGTTTTACTTCACTTTCAATGTGGGATTTCATTTGCCTTAACATCAACATGGGAAGGCATCCCACATTGGAAGTATAGAAAAGTAGAATGAGGCCAATTTATTATAAAACTTGATACTTGTGATATACATTTCTTGAAGTAATGGGCATTGTCTTGTGCATGGCCTAAATAATTTTCTTATATATGTGCCTTCTTGGGCTAATATTTC
>CAVNYN010285160.1:0-25330 GCA_963692815.1 Nyctanthes arbor-tristis | reverse complement strand
AGTATGATTATATTTTGCTCACTGAGGATGGAGAACTAGAAAGTTATTCAGAGGCTCAGGGTCATAAAGATAAATCCCACTAGATGAAAGCCATGGTATGAGATGACTTCTTTGAAAAAGAATGACACCTATGAGCTGGTAAATCTTTGAGGAATAAATGGGTGTACAAAATCAAAAGGGACATCAATGGTGACTTATTGAAGTATAAGACGTGTGCTCTTCCGATCTGAAAGGTTTTGGGCAGAAACACGGTGTTGATTTTGATGAGATTTTCTCCCATGTAGTGAAGATGACATCCATCAGAGCTGTTTTGGGTTTAGCAGCTAGTTTAGACTTGGAAATTGAATAGTTTGATGTGAAGACTACCTTTTTTCATGGTGATTTGGAGGAAGAGATTTATATAGTACAGCCAGAAGGGTTTGAACAGAAGGGGAAAGAACACCTTGTATGCAAATTAAGGAAGGGTTTGTATGGCCTAAAGTAAGCACCAAGATAGTGGTATAAAAAGTTTGATACTTTTATGATGAGTCAGGGATACACAAGAATTACATACACAAGAATTACTGCAGATTCTTGTGTTTACTTTAAATCTTTTCCAGGTGATAAATTCATTATTTTACTGCTTTATGTTGATGACATGCTTATAGTTAGCTAGAATGCAGGATTGATACATAAATTAAAGTATTCTTTGCACAAATCATTTGATATGAAAGATTTGGGGTCAGTTAAACAAATTTTGGGCGTGGAGATTGTTCGAGACAGAAAATCTAAGAAGTTATGGTTATCACAGAGACATTATATTAAACGGGTACTTGAAAGGTTCGGCATGAAAGGGGCTAAGATCAGTTAGCTCACCCCTTGGAGCTCATTTCGAACTAATTAAGAAATCCAGTCCTTCGACTGATGAAGGGAAGAAGAAAATATAGGCTATTCCCTATTCTTCAGCTGTTGGTAGTTTGATGTATGCGATGATTTGTACTCGTCCTGATATTGCACACGCAGTTAGTGTGGTAAGCAGATTTCTGTCTAATCCGGGCAAGGAGCATTGGGAAGCAGTAAAATAGATTATGCGGTATCTCAGAGGAACTTCTGATTTGTGTTTGGGTTTTGGGAGAACTCAGCCGACTTTGACAGGGTATACAGATGCAGATATGACAGGTGACCTTGAGAACAGGAAATCTACATCTGAGTACTTGTTTACTTTTGTAGGGGGAGCTATTTCTTGGCAGTCTAAGTTGTAAAATACGTAGCTTTGTCTACAACAGAGGCTGAGTATGTTGCTATCACTGAATCAGGAAAGAAGGTGATATTGTTGAAAAAGTTTCTTGAGGAGCTCAAGTTGAAACAAAGTGAGTACGTCATTTATTGTGACAGTTAGAGTGCTCTTGAGTTGAGTAAGAACTCTATGTATCATTCTCGCACCAAACACATTGTTGTCAGATATCATTAGATTCTTGAAACAGTTAATGAGAAGTTTCTACAGTTGGAAAAGATTTACACTGACAAGAATATTGATGTCATGTTGACAAAAGTGGTTACCAAGCAGAAGCTTGAGTTCTGTGCCAGCCACGCAGGTATGTATTCAAATGATACACTTGAAATTTGGGATACCTCCCTCATGGACTGGATGGGGAGATTGTTGAGCGGGTCCAGCTCATGATGATACTCAACTTAAATACAAGACAAAAGTTGAAGGATGAATTAAATAATTTGGTTGAATAAAATTAGAAGCCTTGAAGGACACAAAATCCTAGGCTAAATTGGATTTGATTTTATTCACTATATATATATATATATATATGTTAATGATGCACG
This sequence comes from Nyctanthes arbor-tristis, assembly GCA_963692815.1. NCBI lineage: Eukaryota > Viridiplantae > Streptophyta > Magnoliopsida > Lamiales > Oleaceae > Nyctanthes > Nyctanthes arbor-tristis. The sequence goes on along the minus strand of CAVNYN010285160.1, from coordinate 23,515 downwards.
GGTAGGCGGAACACGGAAGGAAGAAAAAAAGGACACGAAAAGTGGAGAGAAAATTGCTCACAAAAACGCACGGAAATTGAGGTCTGATTGGACGGAAAAATTCGGCCTTTTATTTTCACGCTTGGGGACGAGTTTCGTCATTGACTTCTCTAAGTGGTGGTTTCTCCAAGTTAATTCTTGGAACGGATTAGGTGATATTTTTCTCATCTCTTGTTATTGATTATTGAGTCCCATCTATTGTTAGATGAGTTATTTGTGGTGCCAAGAATATTGTTCTTGACGGTGTTGTGTGATTGTGGTAGTGTGTGATTACCTCTTGATTTAGGGTAATAATCTTGAGAGGATAAACATTGTATTTCCATTATTATTTGGTGATAGTGGAGTTGTCGGTTTGCCCCGTCGATTTTCCCTTCTCATTGGAGGGTTTTACGACGTTAAATAATTCTTGGTGTTATTTAAATTTCCGCACGTATATTATTATTTGATATATTGATTGCCTATTTTAATCACACGGGTTTAAGGAAATTGATTAAATTCCCAACAAGATCATCAAACAGTGAAGAAGTAAACAAAACGATTGAAAATGGGGCAAACAGAAGTGGTATTATAGTGCCCTGGTGTTCACAAGTTGAAGTTCTAAGCCACCGGTCTATTGGGTGTTTTATGACACATTGTGGATGGAACTCAACATTCGAAAGTATGGTTTCCGGGGTACCAATGATTGCCTGCCCACAGGCTTCAGACCAGATGACGAATGCAAAATTGGTGGAGGAGGTCTGGGGCATGGGAGTGCGAGCAAGAACAAATGGGGAAAGTATCATTGAAAAAGAAGAAATCAAGAAATGTTTGGAGATTGTTATGGGAGATGGAGACGGGGGAGAGACAATAAGGGAAAAAACTGGTAAATTGAGAGGTTTAGCCATAGAAGCTGTTAAAGAAGGGGGTTCGACCTACAACAATCTTAAAAATATTTTGATGTTTCAGGATATTAACTAATTGGATATGCTATTCTTGCTGTTTATTTATTGATTATCAGATTATAATTGGTTTTGTTGGAGATTGATTACTTATATATAGACTAGGAATAGTGTTCTTCCCCCAACAATCTTGCAACACTTTGTGATCTCGTTAAATCTATCTGTTAAGAAGTCTTGTCTTTTAACACATTAGTGCCGCGGCCTGATTCGCCACAAGTGCTGCAGCAGCAGAAGTTTGACACATTTGCTGCTACACCAGCTATTCACAAATGGGCAGCAGCAGCTTATTTCTGTCTGAATTCATTGCTAATGCTGCTGCAAAAGGAGTTACAAAATTCTATGTTTTGCTTGGCAATTGGTGCTCGGTTGGTCCTTTGTTGTTGCAACCAAGGTGTTACTCAACCACGAAATTTCTTAAGCCACCAAAAATACTAGTCTATTATTAGGCACGTTCTTAGAATCCTCTCTTGCACAGCAGAGAGAAATTTTTTTATTTCTCTACTATGCTGTCGAACTCCTAGTATTTCAACCTTGGAATCACTATTCTAGTACCTATAATCCATATGCTGATGCCCATGTCTGTGCAACCAAAGAATGAATGAGTTGGTTTTGGTGTCCTTAATTAGCCAGTATTGCTGCCTGCAATAGTTCCACTCTGCCTCCAAAACCACCAACAGCAGATCACTTTTAGCACTTCTTGCTGCCGAAGCACCTCCTCTACCATGTAGCCTTGTCACGATGGCTTCCTTGTTGTCAAAGCATGCACGATCTGGATTTCACGTCCCACTGTTACAAACATCTGTCACAGTGTTCGGGACAGAAAGCACAGCATCAATTTTTTAGGATAAGGTCGGCAAATAGATTTGTTCTATCACAACCTCCCTCCCAATTCTATTAACCATGGCTTGGCTATGAGCATTAGGTTTTCGACCTGGTGGCATCTCCATGAACATCTCAAGTTCTCAACACATTAAAAAAAAAAAAAAAATGATGCATCTCAAAAGCATAAAATTTGAATGGTAGTTGATTCAACATTGAACTGAATGCCCAAATTAGATGGAAAGAGAGAAATAATTCAATAAGTGCTATTTTCATTAACATCATAATTTTTTTGTTCTTTTTTCCCACAATAAGAATGCGCTATATTTACTAGGTAGGATGGTATCGAAATCAAATGAAAATACCCTACAATAAAAGAAGCATTTTTTCTTAAAATATAAAACTGGGTGGCAATTTTTATTTATCATTATCCTTGCTATATAAAAGAGTGAAGTCCGGTTACTATTCCCTGGAACCGTTCTTTACCAATTTGCCACCACTTTTTTTCAACATATTTCCTATTTTACCCCTCTACCTGTGCAATTTTCCATTTCATCATAATTCTATTTGGATAAAAAATAAGACAAAGGGTTAGATAAAATAAACATGTGACCCATGTGAATGCCATTGATTTAAAAATGATGTAATGTGTTGAAAAATATGATCCTGTTATGTGTTAATTTTGTTTAACTTTTTGTATCTCTTTTTGTTCAAATAGCATAACTTTCCTCATTTGCACCAGACATTTGTGCTCTCGGAGGTTATTTCCCCTCTCTCTATCTCTCCTCATGCTGCTCTTTGATACTCTTCTCCGAAAGCCTATGCTGCCTTTTTTTTATCCTCCAGAATCCTAAATCTCCATATATACTCTCCTCCAAATCTAAGTCGGAAAATTGACTGAGTTGAGATGCAACTCCTTGATATCCTCTTCACTCACTTCCATGGCCGCCTGTTGTTCCTTTGTCCTCGGATTGTTTGTCTGTGTAATTCGTTTTCCCTTTAGTGTGTTTCAAGCTTCAATTTAGTATTTAGTTTGTGAAAGAATTCCTCAAATCGAAACCTCTTAACCTAACTATTTTCTCTCTTTTACGTTTTATGTTTCAAGGTAATTTTTAGTTCATTTTTATTTTATTGAAATTTCCAAGGAAAAAATGATTTTTGTTAAATCTTTATCTTCATTCATTTTCTTGTAGTGAATTTTGGCTTCATCATATTTGGAACTATTGTGGGTCATAGGTAAATATTCCCTTCTTTTCCCTTATACATACGTATATTCGTTGGCTCTTGATAGTAGATTTTGTTAGCTTGATAAATATTTTTTTGTTACTTATTACTGGCCAATTTCTTTCTATCATTAATGATTTTTTGTTTCTTTTTTATTGTGTTGATATTTAAATGGAACCAGTGTAATTATTTTCTAACCTGCATTTAACTTGTTTGATTGTCTAATGAGCAAATGAAATGTTTGGTGCATCATTAATTTTTATAAAGTTATATTGCTATAGAACTTTTCTTCTACCATTTCTGTAATAACTATTGAACATTATTGTGGATGCAAAGGTAAAGGATTTTTATGAATCATACCACTTATTAGTGTTTTCTCTGTATTTCTTGCTCTCTAGGTTTTGAAGCTTCATCAGCATTCTCACTGCTCAAAGATTGAGCGGGACATCATTTTTCTTTTTCCCTTTGCAATTTATATTTTGGTTTTGTTATTATTTCTTCTTTTTCATGTCCGTCTCAATCAAACATATTACTTTGTGGGGGCATTTTTTGCTAGAGGTTACTCAAAGCTTCTCAAGACAATGCTTAGTTTTTACTTAAGTGGAGAAATCTGTAGAGCCTTTATGGAGTAAATACTCTAAAGTGAATTTCTTTGATTGATATATTTGTCTATGTTTTCAATCCTAATTTTCTGATTTTTATTTTTTACTTTTTTGGTTTGAATTTTATTTTTTTGGTTTGATTGTTGCATAATACAAAAGGGCTTAGGGTCGTTGGCCAATTACAAGTATTTTTTTCCTTTTGTTTTCGTCTCTTTTCCCCACTAATTTCAGCTGTAATTTCTGGGCTTTTGCTTCTTTTTTTTTTTTTGGCCATAACACCGCATCCAGGCTGTGGTAGCTCATCAATCTCTTTGTTATTTATTTTCCTGTATAATTGATTTGGGACTACTCTTGTATCTTAGGATAGAATTTTGTATCTACATATGTAAGATTGTCTAGGTACCTTGCACTTTTATGTGATTTTCTTGTGAACATTGCTCCAAGCCTTGTATCATGTCATAAAATAGTGCTATATTCATTTTTTCCGTGATGATAATTTGAACTAAATGAAAGGCATACTGGATACTGAGAGTTCTGGTGAATTAGATGCCTCAAGTTAATTTTTGGCAACATGTGGTTCCTACAAAAACCATCAATTTTTTATGAAAAAAAGAACGATGTTCATGAAGTGATTATAATTAGCTTATCTTATTAATAGATAGAAATGATAAGTTTATGCTATTTGTAGGTCTCACAAAATGTATGGAAGAAAACTAGGCCCTGCCAATTATGTTTATGAAATAGATATTCACTTTGCAAAGAGACACGTATATGTTTGATACACTGTACTTGATCAAACCAGATACTTGAATGACAAGATCAAAATTTTCTTCCATAGGCTTCTATATAGTTTCCAATATTATGCAATTCTGCCTACACGTATGTATATAGCTATACTAACCTCTCACAAAGTAAAAACTTGAATGCTTGCTTGCATGATTAGTACTTGGAAATTACTAAACTGATTCTATAAGATCTCATGGCCACATAAAACAAAGAGATGAACATGGAATTCATTCCAATCTTTCAATTCCTGGTAGTTGCCTTATTTTTCTTTTAAAGATAAGCATATGCCGTAGCCTTTTCGGATGATGGTGCATGGAAATGATTTCATAGGCAGCTGCAACACTTTTCAACAGTAATGCTTCTATATGCTTGACCTTTATATTCTACATTAATATTTGATTTATGTGCTAATATATTTAATTATCTTTTCAGTTCTAGTATAAAGGAAATTGCTTCCATAGGTGAAGGTAGACGATTACAAATTTCCAAAACATTGCTAACACATAAATGTAGCCATTGAAATAAACTTGAACCCTCTTGACAAAGTATGCTGCAATTTATTGTGATAACTTGTTGATTTTTGTTGGCAGATTGGCTCACTAAAGTTAGAGAAGGTGATCAGCATTGTACTCTTTGGGGGAGACCACAAGGGAGCTATGTTCTAATAGTGGGTGATCTTGTGCAATCAGGTGACAGACTTTTGAAGTGTAAGGTAAGAGCAAATGCATCTCTTTAATCGGTGTTCTTTAAAAGAAAATCATTCAATGAGCTCCATATCCCATGTGTAAGATCGACTCTTGTTTAAGACAATTCAGATACCTAGATTTTATATTGCTATTGTTATAATATTGCTCTATTCTTTATCCTCATATTTACCCTTAGAAAGTGTTGGCCAAGCATGCAGCTGCAAATATAAATGCTTATGTAACTCATGGTTTGTTTATGATAAGTCATGGTAGTAATTTAAACATATTAAAAATGGAGGTAAGTTCCAAATGATTGATCGTTAGTCATTATTTAAAGTATTCATAATTACCTTTCTTCACCATTTGCTTGGTTTTTGGTTGGATTATCAAAAGTACTTTTTCTTGTCAAAATTGTATATTTGATCCTTTAGGAAGTCTAGAGAAAGATATGTGAAAAACATGTGAAAGATAAATCCCCATTTGAAGTTCCAAGCCTTGCTGCTTCCATAGCTGCTGAACTCCAAGTTTAATTGTAAGTTTGAAAGATTTTGAGGTTAATTTTTCCTTAGGAATATGTATTGCTTCTCTAAAAGGGATTTTTGTTTTCTAAAACCTGATTTTTGACAGATTAAATCCAAATTCCTTTTGAGTCCTAGACATTGTATACGAGTTAACAAAGGGATTTTATTTTAGCACATGTAAATTTTGAAAGATGGTATTTCCCAATGGCTTAATTATTTTTCTTGTATTCTTCAGTTCATATAGTTTTGCCAGTTTCCGTATATTTAAGAATTTAGTTGTAGGACTAAGTGATTTATTTACTTGATCTATGTGATTTAACTTAATGTATTTCCTATCAAATCTTTTATGTATTAGATTATGTAATGTAAAGTTTCATGGATATTCTTGTTTGGCATTATCCTTGATGATCAACTTTTACTGTTGTTGTTTGCTCCATAATTTTCAATTTCAATGAATTATTTTCAAAACTGCTTTATAGGTATACCTCTAATCAACTGTTAACACAACTATAAAATCACACAACTAGCTATAAAATCCACTCAAATTAGAGCCAAAGCAAAGCGAAATACATGCGACGCACGTGCCACACTAGTAGTAAAATAAGTTAAAAGACTCAAGCCTACATACTATACTATGGGCCAAAACAGACTCAAAAGGCCCTATGGGCTAGAACCATGAAAGGGAAAATTATAACGAGAATGGCTTTTGGACCCCAAAATGACAAAAATCAAGTACATTTATAGTTTTTACAAAGATAAGGGTTTATAGATATTATATTACCTATTATCCTACATTTTTATTTTTGTCAGTTTACAATATATAAGATAAAGTAAAATTATATATTGAATAAATATATTTATTATTATGAACTAAATTAAGCTATGTTATCCCTATTTCCTAGCTAATCCAAATTTAGAGTTTTTAAATTCAACCCAATCAATGCTTTCATTCCATATATATCATTTCCTTGATTCAAGTTTCCAACTCATAAATCTGTCTTCTAGTCCTAGTATTAAACATTCATCCCCATTTTTTTAACCAAATTAATTCTTTCTTTTTTTCTGTGAAGGAAGAAGGTTTGAAACCACTCGCCATACCAAATTAAGTAGCCAACTATTTACAAACTAGTGCTCATGGATTATATCATATTTTAAGTCATAGCACATTGAAAACTAGTGCTTTATGATTCCAAACTTCATAACAATGTTGGTTTTTTTTTTTTTTTTTTGGGTAACAATATGATGGAAAACTATATAAATGAAAATTTATATAGTCTTTTTTTTTGAAACAATAATCAATCTGTCGTAATTAATCAACCAATTTTGGTCACAAATATTCTGAACTTCCAATTATAATCACAGCATGACGGAAAATTATAAATGAAAATTATCACGTGTTGTAATCATTCAATCAACTCTTCACGAATACTCTGGATTTCAAATGATAGATAAATGGCTTTGTGACTCATTGCGGCATAATCCGTTTCCCTTTTTTGGTTCCATTCGATAACATTCAATTTTCATATTAATTAATATAAATAAGTGACAATGTGTTCTAATCATAAGATGTTACACTTAATGTCTATTTGTGGCCGTATGCTTATCATTTTTTCTTAATCAAATGAGTTATATGTGACTACAATTAAAACAACCCCATTCAGCTAAAACCAGGATATAATATCAAAACTTTCATAGACATTCCCAATGTATATGTAAAATAAAGTCACAAACGCAAGCAAAGTAATTAAGCACTTAAAAATAAAAAATAAAATAAAAAATTTGAAATTATTGCATGAACGGCATCTTCTTCGTCTTGCTCATTAGCAATATAGATGATCTCATTGTAAGCTCTATAGAGTCACTGGTACCTTTGGTAGTCACATGGGTTCAAGAGCAATGGGTTTGTTTTCTCGTTTAGTATGTGACTCTAAAAAACCAGGTTAATCTCACTGTCATATTTTTCGAGTTAATTGGAACACTCAAGGAAATCCATTTCACTTAAACATTATAGTAATATTTTATTAGTATTATTTATAATAAATTTATTAATTTAAATATGTTTCCTGATCGATATATGCAAAATCCAGCAATAATTTCACTGATTTTGGGCCAATTCAATTAGGCACCTGTTTTATGCGATGTGTGATGTATATGTATTGTACATATTAAACTTCCCCAAATATGAAACACACATAAGTCCAAATATAATTGGACCAAAATGCTCAAAATGTAGACCGGAAGTTAGCGCCAGTTTTATCATCCTTATCCATCAAGTCTATTTGAGAGTTATAAATAGAAACATGTACTTGGGATCATCCTTTTGGTCATAGAAACTGAATGGGACATTTTTTTCTTTTTTTTGGGGTGGGGGGCCAATATAGAAAAAGGAAAAAGACATGATTGCCTATTTTCCCTTAGAAGAAGCTAGAACGCATAAAAATTTGACCGTGTGTGTATTTGTACGGAAATAAATTAATTTATAGCCCGGTAATTTTTTTGTTACTCCATAATTCCTTCAATAAATTTTTGTCAAGTATATATATGTAGTAATGAAATGTTAGATATGTTTGTTGGTTTACATAATTGGCTTGCACATGTTTGGTAAATGATTAAATGAAAAGTCAAATATCACTTTTATCTTCATAGGAATTCTTCACATGTTGAGGGTGAACTCCATTGATGGTAAAGTTTGACAAAATTCTCTTGCCTTATGTGATTTATAAAGGGAAAAAACCCAAGAGAGTAAAGTGAATTGTACTACCTAGGTACTAGTTTCGATCACTAATATTTGTCTTGCCCAACACAAATTATAAACACAAAAATAAATAATCAAGAAAGGAATTTGAGCTATTCCCAACATGCTCTACGTAGCAAAAGAAAGAAAAAGGAGGAAGGAAAAAAATCCTTCCACGTTCCATCTCAAACTCCACTCTGTTCTCACCTGTCTTAATTAACACACAAATAACCCTAACAGGCCTAGCCCAAGATTCTACCACCACCAATGGCCAATCGCCATCCTTTCCTCCGCCTCCGCCTCCTCCTCCTCCTCATTTCCCTCCTCTCCTTTTCCTTCACCGATGACTCCGCCCCCATGTCCAAGCTTCTTTCATCCCTCTCCCCCACCCCTTCTGGTTGGTCCTCCACAACTCACTTCTGCACATGGAGTGGCGTCCACTGTGACAGTACAAACTCCTTTGTCACCTCCATAGACCTCAGCACCCACTCCCTCTCCGGTGCTCTCCCACCTGAACTCAACCAGCTTTCCCAGCTAAAAGCTCTTCTTCAGACTCTTAGCATAAGCGAGAATGTTATGTTGAGTTTATTGTCAAAAATAATCCAAAGTTAAAAAGAAAAAGGAAAAAATGAGAGTTCTTGGAGGAAAAGAAATCTAAATCCTAGAAGAAATTGTCTTGTCTTCTAAGTAAACAAAACTATAAATAGTTGTATTTTCCTCTTCTTTTAGGTACAAGAGTGACTTGAGTCTTTGAGAGAAAAATAGGCTAGTTTAGCATCTTGTAAGTTTTTCTTATAACTCTTTGAGGTTTGTTTAAAAAGTGGAAACTTAGGCGCTGTAAAGCTTAGGTATTTTTCTTGTAATATTTGGGGGTTGTGGGTTGGTGAGTGAAATTCTATATGGTTGTAGTGACTTGAATCATATAGTGAAAAGCTTTGATAGTCCGTAATTTGTCTTCATTCTTTTATTTTTCCTTGTCTCATTACATTCCTTAAACAATGGTCATGTGGGCGTAATAGAGGAATTTACCTTAATTCTCAACATGTTAACCTTAATCCGTGGGAAATTCCACTCTATTTAACTGAAAGTACAAATCTTGTCACATTTTCTGCTAGTAATGCGAGTATCAGTGGGGTGATCCCCGATATTTTTGATTCGTTTCCGATTCTCCAGAATCTGAGATTGTCTTACAATAATTTGACTGGATCTTTGCCGCGATCTTTGGGGAGTTCTGAGATACAGAATTTGTGGTTGAACAATCAGAAGCTGGGGTTATCAGGGAGGATTGATGTCTTATCCTCCATGACTCAACTGTCCCAGGTTTGGCTACATGCTAATGCTTTTTCGGGTCCGATCCCAGATTTGTCAAATTGTGCAAATTTGTTTGATTTGCAGCTGAGGGATAATCAGTTTACAGGGATGGTGCCCCCTTCTTTGATGAACCTCCCAAAACTCGTTAACATTACTCTGCAGAATAATAAGTTACAAGGGCCTTATCCACAGTTTCCGACCCCTGTGATTTGCAGGCTACGATTGGGAGTACTAACAGCTTTTGTAAAGATTCTCCCGGCCCCTGTGATCCACAGGTCACTGCACTTCTTGACGTTGCTGGTGCCTTTGGTTATCCAGCGTCGTTGGCTGATGCTTGGAAAGAAAAAAATGCTTGCAATAATTGGAGGTTCATTACTTGCGATTCTGAGGGGGAAAATGTGACCACTGTGAACATGGGAAACCAGGGATTTTCAGGTACCATTTCACCCGCCTTTGCAAATCTGATTTCGCTGAGGAGTTTAATTTTGAGTGATAATAATCTCACTGGTTCAATCTCAAGTGCTTTGATTACTTTGTCTCAGCTTCGGAATCTTGACTTGTCTAATAATAATTTGTCTGGCCCTATTCCATTATTTCCTGCTAGAGTGAAGTTCAATTATGCTGGTAATTTGTTACTTGGGAAGAATATAACTAACTGGTGGTGGAGGTGCTGAGGCACCTGATTCCAGCTTGCAAAGCGGTAGCCCTGCAGGACCTTCGAAAGGCTCCTCTTTTTCAGCCGGCATGATTGCTGGTGTGGTTATAACTGTTGTGGTGTTTATTGGAGTTTTACTGTTTGTCTTTTGCAACTGTTATAGTAGGCAGCTTCGAACGGGAGTTGAAAAGGTTGAAGAAAGCTCTAAGCATGCGATGGAAATGGTCAAAACTAATGTAACAAATGGAGTCAATGGATATGCTGAGGCTAGAAGTGATTTACACAGCCATTGCTGCGGCGATCACCGTGAAATTCCGAAATTTGAAGGCGGAAATGTTGCTATTTCCATAGAAGTTCTTCGGCAAGTGACAAACAATTTCAGTGAAGAGAATATATTGGGTAGAGGAGGATTTGGAGTGGTTTACAAGGGTGAGTTTAAAGATGGGACTAGGATTGCTGTAAAGAGAATGGAAGCTGGAGCAATGGGTACAAAAGGTATGAATGAGTTCCAAGCAGAAATTGCAGTGCTCACTAAAGTTAGGCACCGGCATTTGGTTTCCCTTCTTGGATATTGTATTAATGGAAACGAGAGGCTTTTGGTATACGAGTACATGCCACAGGGAACTTTAAGTCAGCATTTGTTTGAATGGCCGGAACGTGGCTACCAGCCTCTCGCTTGGAAACAGAGGGTTACCATTGCTTTGGATGTGGCTAGGGGAGTTGAGTATCTTCACAGCTTGGCCCAACAAAGTTTCATCCACAGAGACTTGAAACCTTCAAACATACTTCTTTCGGATGACATGAGAGCAAAGTTTGCAGATTTTGGATTGGTCAGAAATGCACCTGATGGCAAGTATTCTGTTGAGACACGCTCGGCTGGCACATTTGGGTATCTTGCACCTGAATATGCTGGTAAGTGTTGCCTATTTCTGATTTATTAATTTGGATTAAACGATATTCACTATGCAATCTGCAAATACTAGTACTACAGTAGTTATTTTTTATGCATTCACTGGAACGTGGGAAGTTACTAATGAGTGCAATTGTGTTTAGCTGACGCATCTTTCTTTTAGGTTTATTTTGTTTAAATCTTGAAATTGTGACACTGCTAAATTTTTACTACAAACCCTGACGCACCTCAGGTTGTGGCGTACCGTGTCCAACGCATATTAGATACTTTTATCTCTTCTTAGTAGGAAATTCTTACAGTCTGGCTTTCTTTCAGTTTTTGTAAACAGCAACTGGACGAGTGACAACAAAGGTCGATGTCTATGCATTTGGAGTTGTTCTAATGGAGATTATAACAGGCCGAAAAGCACTTGATGAGACAATGCCAGATGAGAGGGCTCATCTTGTTACATGGTTCCGTAGCATCTGCAAAGTTGCTGAGTTGGCTGGTCACTGCACCGGACGTGAGCCATTCCAGAGACCTGACATGGGACATGGAGTTAATGTGTTGAGACCTCTGGTTGAACAGTGGAAACCTTCTAAACAAGAAGACGAAGAAAGTTATGGCATTGATCTTCACATGAGTCTTCCTCCAGCCCTTCAAAGATGGCAAGCCGATGAAGGCACATCGAGAATGTTTGATGATTTCTCTTACAGCCAAACACAATCAAGCATTCCCTCAAAACCTTCAGGATTTGCGGATTCTTTTAGCTCAATGGACTGTAGATGAAAATTCAAACAACGGTCCAATCTTTTAGAGTGTTGAATATTGTATTTAAATTTTTTCATTTTTTAATTTTCCCCCAGTTAATATGTTATGATTCTGCTTATTTATTGCAACAAAAACCTTGAAGCTCATTAGTGAACTAGTATGGGATTGATATCGCAAGCATGAATGATACGGCAAAGAGTAAAGTGCTACTATATCAAGACCAACATAATAATGCGCTAGTTGCTTGCTTTTATTTATAATAAAATCTGGAATTTGTGGATTCACATTTGCTGTAACTAAGCTGGAAAGATTTTATTTTATTACTTTTTATCAGTAATTTTTAATAAAAAATTTAAGGTTATTACAACACTCCTTTTGCTGGGAACTGAAGGTATATATTTTTACCTGTCCTGACCATTTAAATTGAGAACTATATATGTATTTAAACGGGAAGTGCTAGCTATCACTTAATTGGTTGGATAATTAATGTGAAATGAATGTTGAAATCTTCTGATAACATAACGTATATGAAGAGTTTCTTCTTCATATTTAATTTAATTTATATCATAACAAGTCAATGGATTTGTGTGAGTTTTAATATATTGTCTCTATTTACAAAACTCAGGCGAACATATACAGTCCGCATTAGGCCACCAAAAAATATTATATATATATGTATAGTTGAGGAGGGAGGGGCTGTAGTTCAAAAAAAGATTCTTTGCAAGACGGACAAACCTTTACATTTGATTCTGTTGCGGATATTGAATCCAAACACATGCTAATTACTAAGGTTGCACTAGCACTGTTTTAGGTACCAATACTATTTTATCATTGTAATTAATATATATCATGTCTACGTACGTACATACGTACGTACGTTGGTATCCATATCTAGGCATTGTTTCAGCACTTGAGGATTTTAACACTCTCCGTGAACTAACAATCTAATTCAATTTGAAAAAGTATAACTAATGCAAGTTGTTTAAAAGATTTATAATGTAACTGACAATTTGATATAAAGATGAATCTTTATAACAGGATCAAGCATATGTTCTTTCCCAAAATTTATATAAAGCACGTACTGATTTCTTTATTAATTTCCCATAGAAATCAACATAATCATTTTTCAGAGTCCCCTTAATAATTAATAGAAATCAGGCGAGGTGGCTTGCATGCTCTAAAAATGAATGGATATATAATCGACGGCCATATATATTTCTAATTTCATATATACGCCGATTTTATAAATGTCTTTCTAATTTAAAATAATCTGCAATTCAACATTATATTATTTAATTACCCGGGAAAATTAGAGTTGAATGTATGTACTAATTAATTATATAAATATATAAGCAGCAGCCAATATATAATACGTATATGCCAATAGAAATCAATTTAATTAGTGCTTAATTGATCAAGACTGCACCATTTATTTAAAAAAGTACCCAATTTTAACTGATTTCTTTGTAGAAATTAATTAATTTCAACTGAAGATAATCATCTTTGAATTATCAATTCAAAGACTATATATGTAGTTTTGCCAAAATTAATCGCACCTGCAGTCGTCATATTAATTCCCCGACGATGAATCCAACATTTTTGATGTTGTGAATTTGACATTTGAAGGTGCAATTAATGGTAGCTCCACTGTTTTGTCTCTAATTTACTGAATGGGAGTGGAGCCTTTTCATATTAATGTGATTACTTAACTTTATATGGGTAAAGGTGGATATTGTCAGAATTTGCATCTCCATCAATAACCGCATTCCCGATATATATGACTGGTTTTGATCAATGTTCAAAAGTAAACGGTTTTCAAAGTTGGGCACTGTGGCTACGTTAAGAATTTTAGTGTGGTGCGTACTATAAGTCTGGGCCTGTTTGCTTGGAAGATTGAATTAATTGGGTTTGTTTGCATTTTACAGGCTATATATGAACTCAAGCCGAGATGTTTGCTTTAAGAAATAGGAGGGTTCAAGTCACTCAAGTCGACTTTAAGATGGCCGTGGCCAACGTGATGAAGGAGGAGTAACTTTGAAAGTAGATTCTTTGTTCATTTTGGCTACTTCATTTTGTAAGTTAAGAGATGGAAATCGTTGTAAGTCTCACATTGGTTGCTTTGGAAATTGAATGTCTCCCACAACCTCATCTTGAAAAGTTTTTGAAAAATTATTATAAATTAAATTTGCATCAATGAAGGTTTTGTTTAATGATTATAGACAATGGATGCAATTTAAAAGCTATAACTGGTGTCTTATTTTGTGTGTATTCAATAATTGCACATGTTATTGGATTAAAAGTGTATGGAATTGGGACCAAGAGGTAGTCTGCGTACTAAAAGACCTCACCTCTTACCGGGAGGTCCCGGGTTCAAGTCCCACCATCCCCTCCCCTCTATCCCCCTTGTAATTAAAAAAAAAAAAAATGTATGGCATTAAACATTATTAAATCATGTGTACTTTACCAATGATTCTTCAAAGCCTTCTTGAGGAAGCGTTTATGGTTAATGAATGTTTAGGAACTGGGAAGTTTGGATATCAATAGTCACTTTTTTATATATGTTTTTAAATTATTGCATATTTTGATTGCATGCCACGTACATGATAAAAATTTTAACCGGTTCATAATTGATGTTTTTCTCCTATAAATGTCACATCTCTACTGATTGTCTACTGAATTAGCCTCATATATATAAGGATCAAATTCAATGCTTTGCTTATAATGCATGATTTCTTATCATGACATGTTTTCATTAATTTAGAGATCAATATTGTCTCAACGTTCTTGAGTTCCTTCATTAAGTTGATGTCTATTTGGTTTAAATGAATTTAGGAAGCAATATGACGTCTCCATATCAATCAGTCCAGTACATAAGTTCCATAAAAGATCGATCTATGACGTCAATCCTGAAACCCTAAAGCCTTTATCAGGAACACATCTTCTTGTCTCAATAATCGTGGAAAACCAACTCCTATCTGGCCTTGCTTCGAGTCAGAAATTAAAGTAGCGAATGCTTGGGTACGCAAAAATGTTCTTGCCTACTGTCCCAAAACAAAATTTGATACATATATATTTGATACATATATACGTATATTTGGAAATGAATTGTTGTCACCTACAATCATGATCAGAAAATGTGGCTTGATCTTGTACGGCCAATGGCCATGAACCGGATCAAGAAATCATTGGCTGTACTCCACTGGCCATGGATGTAATGGCTTCAACTTATCCACCCTCAAGTAGGAATTCCAAGGAAAGTGATGGGATCACCGCCGCTCAAATTTTTGAACTCCACGGGATCATTCTTTTGCATAAATAGATGTATAACCGTACCATCCATGGTCAGCTGATCCTTCGCGTGTCAACTTAATTAGATTACACATTACTTAATTAAGGGCAGAAATTAATCTAAGTTATATTATAAGGATCGAGGAAGTGGGTTAGTGTACACAAATCTTCTTAATCAGATGCTTGATTATGTCATCTTTGCCATGCAAAATTTGGGAGATCGGAAGACATCAAGGTTGGGATAGCAGAAACTGCATGGCTGGCCTAATCAGGTAAAATAATTAGAGCTACATCGATCTCAAACAACTTTATAGTTAGAACTTAATTGGTATATATGTGAAAAATTGTTTTGTTTCAATTAGTTGGTCATTGAATTCAAACTTTTTTTTTTTTATCTGTAACTTTAATTTACTATCTTTAGCTTTTCATTGACTTTAATACTGTCATGTAAGCTACTAACGAAATAGAACTACGTAAATTTTGCTGAAACTTTATATGACCAACATATTAATGCGCGCGGGAGACTTTGAGCAACAAGGTGCAAATTTATAAAATGCAATAACATATACAACCAGAACCTGGTCAAGAAAATGACTACTGATCCTCCAGTTTGGGACACCAGCTAGCCAGGGTTGTCGTTCCAACCTTCTTCTCATTCTCCTTATACAACAAGGAACAAAAAATGGGGGCAGGAACTGAGAAGCACATAGTACTTCACTTGGGATTCTTGAATCCGAACGGGACTCTGATTTATGACTTGGACTTAAGTGGAGCCCTCTTTGAACAAGACTTCGCTAATTAATTTGCCCCAGTCATTGAGAGCTTGTTCTCTAAAGTTTTATCAAAATTTAAAAATTTATCTCCTATGTGTCGATACCCAAGAGTTTTCTTCGAATAGGCATCATTTTTGAGTGAAGAAATATGTCAAAACCTGAACTAGTGCCTGAAAACGAAGGTAGTACTACTACAAAAAAGCATGATAGGTGTCGGTTGCAACGATGAAAACGCGTCGGTTGTGACGTAGACACCTATGTAAGAGACTCCCATTCTAAGGTTAGAACAACTGAAGCCTAAAGACTATAGGTCGATTGTTAGATCACAACCGACGCCGATTATATCTTTTAGGCGTTGGTTTCTAACAAATAACCGACGCCTATATTATTTATTTATTTTTATTTATTTTAGGCATCGGTTGTTTGATAACAACCGACGCCGTTTGATTTTTTTTTATAAGCGCCAGAAATATCTATATATGACCACCATGATAAGCTAGGACAAGAAATGCACCCAATCCACAACCAACAAAAATTTCCAGCACCAACAACACTAGCTATTTCCATATACTTTAACACAATTATCATGACCAAATTAATATAAATGAAAGAACAATCAATAACTACTACTCCATAAATATACATTATAAATGAACGCAAATTAACCATTAGTTAAAATCAAACCACCAATACTGAATATAGATCTAAGTAGCTCAAACATGAATAACTGTTATATTATTACACTACTCCAATCATCGTCATATCTTAACATAAATCTAACTACAATCAATAACTAATTCAAATAACATTAGCAATAATGTAATCTACAAATTGAGCAAAATCATTATGCCATTAATTAACTATTGAAATAAGGTACACTAACTGTTGAAATGTACATATTTGCATGATGATCTATAATCCATAAGTAAATAATATTTCAAAATAGATAAGACCAAAAATCACATACAATTGTTAACAAAGTACTCGGCCCACGTTTCCCGTATCTCATCTATATTAACTTGAATATATGGCCCAGATTGATAAACATATAACAAACAAAAAGAAAAGGAATTAATTTGTTAATAAAATATATATACATATATATATATATAAATGAATAATTAAATAATTCTTGATTTTCGATAAATATTCATACCGTATCAAGATATTCTTCAGTATTAGAATAAAGTATGACTATCTTGAACATATTTCTCATCACACAATAGCTACACTCATTTGATCCCGGTTACTAATGGCACTAATAGTTCGAATGAGTCGAAAATAAAAATTAGTAATTAAAAAGCTAAAATATGAAACTTCAATAGTTATTGTAACATTCAGAGGATAATTTACATACCGCAATTGATTTCCACATCAGATCTTTGTTCAGTATTTTCCTTGACGCGTATAACACTCTAAGTACCCTAAATTTATAGTGTATGTATAAGTTAAATAAACTCAAACTTACACAAAAAACTATTATGTCAACATAGGTCATTAGTAATTACTTACGTGGACAATTCTGCCTTGATATCTAATATGTGCTTCTTATCCTCCATAGAGTCTAAGAAGTACACCGTATAACGTTTAAGGCATAGCACAAGCAGCATCCAATGGTTTCTAGAATGTTTTACAAGAATGTAAGTTTACACAAGTTAGCCACAAATAATTTAAATTAAAGCAAAGAAAAAAAACAAAAAAACATGAATAGTATAGTCGGTTTTACCCCTGATGATATGACGCTAGAATGTACTTCTTGTCCATCATTTGTAAAAGCGCGCTGACCATGTAAGTATAACTCGCCTCTCTATTAACTCAAAAATTAATAGCCCCGATCAGCGCGGGACAAAGAAACTCGATGTTTTCAATCCCGTTTACGTTGCACAGATGATGTAGGCACCTGAAATACATTATACCAACCGTGAAATGTCAAAATAAAAATTATAAGACGTGCTTAATTGTGAGGGAAGAAGTCTTACAATTCCCAAACTTGTAAAATAGGTACATTCAACCATTGCATGCTGAGGAGGTCGGCAATATTGTTGACAGAAACATGTATACCATTCACCATCTTGATTGGATAGTGAAATACTTCCTCAACCATTGGCACGTCAACGAAGTCCATAGAAAGGGGGAGTCTAACAGTCAGAGAGTGCAACCTTTTGATATGGCGACTCAGGGTAACTAATGTTGCATCGTTGACAAGATTAGGTTGCCGAAGAAACTTCAACACTGATAGGTTGTTTGCCTTTTCTTGTGGACTCTGCCTGGTACCTGTTCCTGCAGTGATAATTTGTTTGTCATCAAAATATGTGTAACACAAAATCTAATTCTTTTTTTGTGTAACTTTAATTAATTACCCCGTCTAACTTCACTAAATGTGCGGGCCACTGTATAAAACCACCTACAATTATATCCACTAACTGCTGGCCATATGAATTTGGCACCAGGAATGAATAATTTAAGGCATCGGCATGTACAAAATCAAGGGAGACTTTGCAATGATTGGGTAGTAGCTATTGACCGTTCACCACCGTCATAGGGTTGAATGGGTAAACCATTCCCTAGCCCACAATTTTAGTCTCATCGTCGCAAACAAAGGCGAGATGACACATGGTCGGCTTCTTCAAATATTCAATACACAAATGAACAAAATAATGTTAACTGTAAGAAGTGAGAAGAAGTCAATGCATCAAACAATATCTATACACGACACTAAGTATACCAATGTCAAGCTGTGGCTGGGGATCAACCGAGTGATGGCTACTACGAGTTAGTGGTCTCCCAGAAGGACTCACCACTGTAAGTATTTCCATGGCACAAAATTGCGGAGGTATTTCCATTCCCAAGTGCTGGCAGACAGAGGCCATCTGTGATTGCATCAGATCGAACTGAGACTGCATCTGCGCCATGGTGTCTTTCTTCACCCGCTCAGCGATGCTGGCCTCCACCTCCGTTGTGATTACCTTTCTAAGATCATCTAGTGACACTACCCTACTCGGCCTTCTCCTAGGCTCGTCTGGTTGTCTATATACGTCCCTTAGAGTAACGTATCCACCAAGTATTTTAGGAAAGTAAAAATACCTCATCAATGTATACATACAATTTTCTCATTCGGTGTGTAATAAGTCCCATCCAGAAGCTTGATGGCCCTTGCCCTAGCCCAATCTAGATTTTGATCATCGATCTAGATCGGAAGAGCACACGTGACCCACATGAGGAGGAGGAAGACAGGGGGTCTGCAACTGCCTACTCTGCCCTTCTACGGGCATATCCGGCTAAGCCTAAATAGTAATGATGCACATTCAACGCTTGACACTGCTTCTCTTTCTCACTTTTCTCCTGAAAGTGAATTCAACAACTGTCTTAGTTTTACAAACAATGGTTGGAAAATAATATAAAATTAGTTTTGATTATACCTTGAACTCCTCAATTTCATGATCCTGCTTGAACTTCTCCCAGATGGCAGGCGTAATGAAATAATAAAGCTCGCAAGGAGTTTCATACGTCTTGTGCTTCTCTTTGATGTATTTCCGCACCAATTTATTCTTGAAGTCTCGCATTCTCTTCCCAACTTCTCTCAATGCAGGCTCCTTCAATCTGTTAGCCATGAGGTTGAATCTTTTCTGTAAGATAAAAAAAATCAAGTTATGCAAAATCTAATTTGTATATAATAAATTCAAATTGAACCACATAAACTTATAAAAGTACCTTGACGTCTTCCCACACAAGATCTTTAAGAGGTTGCTCAACTATATGCCAATTAGGATAGTTTATATGGACGTGAATTCAAACCACACTCCCCACATAATTGCCTAAATCCTTAGCAAATTGCCCAATAGGCCTTCCTTGCTCGTCAAATTCAACCACCGTATCCTGCTTATTCTTCAATTTCTTGCAAGTTATTGGCCCTCTTGCCCGCTTCTTTTTATTGTTAGTCGGATCATCTGTTACACCTGAAGTGTCAGCCATCAAGAACGCTCACTACGTCTCTACCTGCATACAAACACAAACACATGTAAATTAGTCTAACTAATGTATTCCAACACAGTAGTGCATGTAAATAATAAGATACAAACTAAAGGTAATAACTATATATTAGCACAAACAAGAGAATTGGATATGCATTTATAAGGGAGAATTCAAATGATCTTACACGATGATACTATTACGAGCGATGATCAATCCATAGGCCTTCTCCATGATCCGAACGTATGTAATACATCTCTATATTATCATCCGATGTAGGACTATGTTGTATACCAACGGAGAAGGGGGTAGTTTCGTCAAATTGATCATACTCATCTTCATCAACCATATCATCTATGCTAACTATATGTCTCTTGCCTTGAAGGACGACTGACCACCTAGGCTCAACAGGATCAACAATGTAAAACACTTGATTAACTTGTAATGCGTGTACGAATGGGTCATCCTGATAGTCTAGCCGACCAAAGTCTACCAGAGTAAAACCTAATTCGTCAACTCGAACACCCCGACGGTTTTCAACACATTTATAGCGAAAAAGAGGAACCTTGGGAACTTTGTAATCAAGTTCCCAAATTTCTTCAATTACACCATAATATGGTGCTTCACTTCCATATAACTACGATACTTTTGCAAATTTTTACAATCGCGGCATGGGCATACTATCATTTCTTCCCATTTTCTTTTTCTATTATCCTCAGCAAATTTTATAAATTCTTCAACCCCTTTCAAATATTTTAGTGTGATACGTCTCACATACATCCAACTCCGATTCATATATATCTCGTGACCTATGTTAAGATATTCAAAAAATGAATTACTTCTATTTAGCGGGTTATTTTTTTCTCATTTATCGAATACATTGATACGTTATTTGATTTTCGTAATTTATTTGACCAACAATACTTGTTAATTACTTATTCATTCTCATAGCAATAATTTTAATCTATGTATACATATCTTTCCATAAGTCTCCAATATCAAATTTCATAAATATCTACCTAAATAATATATGCCCAACACAATGTATAAATATATATATATATATATATATATTTAACAAAAATATATACATATATACATAAATAACAATATATAACAAAAAAATATATTTAACAAAAAATCATAATTTAACAAATTAACAAAATAACATATATAACAAAAAATATAATTAAGAACGTATACATATATATATATATATATATATGCATCGTTACCAAATTTAACAAAAACCCTAAAAATCATAAATTCTAAATCCAAAATAAATATATCTTCATATAATAAAACCAATTTTCTCATTACAATGTATAACAAAAAATATATTTAACAAAAAATCATGATTTACCAAAGTAACAACAAAACATATATGACAAAAAATATATTTAACAATGTATACATGCATATATATAGCAATCTTTACCAAATCTCACAAAAAACCCTAAAAATCATAATTTCTAAATCCAAAATAAATATCTCTTCACAGAAGATCATCCAATTTTCTCATTACAATGTATAACAAAAAATATATTTAACAAAAAATCATAATTTACCAAATTAACAAAAAATCATATATAACAAAAAATATATTTAACAATGTATACATATATACCAATCTTTACCAAATTTCACAAAAATCCCTAAAAATCATAATTTCTAGATCCAAAATAAATATCTTTTCACTAACCAAGTAATGGACAAGAAATTACCTTTGCAAATGTGGAGCAAAAATATACAATAAGATCGCCGCCGCCCGCCGCGTTCCGCCTAAAGATGCTCCAAAATTTAAATTGCTATGAGATTATGCAAAAATTAAGGCGAAAATGGAAATGCTATCCAATATATACAAAGAAATGGAGCCTTAACGCATTTCGGTCTTCAAAGTTGTTTTTAGGAGTGAATTCTGGTTGCAATTTCGGATGGAGGTCTTGCACGCAGAACTCGTTCATCTTCGTCTGGTTCGCGAGGTAGAAATGGGGATTAAAAAAAGAAAGGGACCGTCACTTTTTTTTAAATGGGCGTCGATCCTAGAATGGGACCGACACCTTTTCATTTTGGTGTCGGTTCTTTTATAAGAAGCGACGCCTCTGGTACATGCTTTAATTACAAGTTTACCATCGCGTATTGTATGCGTGTCATTTATCCCAATAACCGGCGTATATTCTGAATTTTTTTTTTGAAATTTTGTGGTATCTGTTATAGCTAGTTGCTGTATCACGGGCATGTGCGGGCGCACAGTGTAATTTCCAATCTGCACCCTGTCTACATTGCGGCCGCACAATACGATACTGTGCGGCTACACAAGTCTTTTTTTTTCCCAATTTGTTTCCTTATTTTCGATTTCGTTTCTTCTACTTCCACAAACCAAAAGACCTTCTCTTGTTTTGATTTAAACAAAATTCCGACAGTCGAGGCAATGGGCCTGTGATGCACTTGCACCGGGAAAAGCGTGTAGCAGCACTGGTGTCTGCTATTAAGCATGCATGCCAGTCATGCATTTAGATTATTTTGGCTCGGCTAGTTCGCAACTTATTTTCATGCGTGAGCACAAGCGGCTTGTCCAATCTGACAGGCTATCTGTGCTTGACAAGTAACTTGTCTTAATCTTGCTCGTTGAGCTAAGTCCGAGCAGCATGCCTACTTTGGCGTGTGTTCGGACTTGTGGCATGGGCTACTCAAAGCTCAGGGAAACAAGAGCCAACTCATAAGCCATTTTGTCAAGCCTATACACAATTATTTTTCTCATAATCAAATCTAATTAATTTACTATTTTGTTTTAGTGAGTAGGTCATCGATTATGCTAATGGCTAGATATGAGACAATTTTCATGGGACGAATGTAGTGTATATATATATATATATTTTTTTTTTACAATATTTCAAAATTTCACAAATTTCCACTCCATTTGTATGTTGCAACTTTATTATTATTTGCATTACATCACATTTCCATATTCTCAACATCGGTCCTTCTATAGAGAAGTGATCTCTCCCTTTACGGAGAAGTCACGCAACGTGGCCTCTTGTTATTGGGGAATCAAGATGCAGGCCCCCTGATTCCCCAATAATAGGGGGCCACGTGTGCGTGACCTCTCCGTAATAGGAGAGGTCACCTCTTCTTAGAATTTTTCTTCTCCGGTCCTTCTATAGAGATGTGACATCTCCTCTTACAGAGAGGACACGCACACGTTATTGGAGAATCAAGATGCGGGCATCTTAATTCCCCAATAACAACACGTGGCCTCTCCGTAAGAGGAGAGGTCACCTCTTCTTAGAGTTCTCTTCTTCTCCGGTCTTTCTATAGAGAGGTGACCTCTCCTCTTACGGAGAGGCCACGCACACGTGGCCCCCTGCTGTTATTGGAGAATCAGGGGGCCCGCATCTTGATTCCCCAATAACAGAGGGCCACGTGTGCGTGATCTCTCTGTAAGAGGAGAGGTCACCTATTCTTAGAATTTTTCTTCTCCGGTCCTTCTATAGAGAGGTGACCAGATCG
>CAVNYN010285159.1:0-18813 GCA_963692815.1 Nyctanthes arbor-tristis | reverse complement strand
GATTTATATTTACTAAAAAGTATATGATTTAAATCTTTATCTATTATTATACGGATTTTCTATAGAACCAGATCTGGTTTCAAAATTTGGAACAAGATCTGGTCATGCGGCTGCATAGATAGATCCATACGGTTGCACGTAATGACCTGTGGGGCCGCACTAGGCAGCCTAGGATTTCTGGCCAAGCCATATGGGGTGGTGTGGCCGCACATAAAATATGCTTGGGCTCACAGATATATTTATGCTCTCGTATAGATTATATGTGCGGCCGCACAACACCCATGCGGCCTGGTGCGGCCTCATATGCCATTACATGCGGCCGCATGGATATGTCCATGTGGCAGCATGACCAGATCTGGTTCCAAACTTTGGAACCAGATCTGATTTTATAAAAAATATATATTATTATATGGTACCCTTATTTTTTCTTTCATAAATACTATGTATAGATAATGTATATTATATATATGTAACATTTCACAAAGAAATATAAAATATCGACCAGTAATAACTAAAAGTGAAACTTTATCTCAAATTTCGTTTTGACATAAAAAATTACTCGTAATTTTACCCGTGCGTTGTACGGGATGATAATAGCAGATGATATAAACAAATCAAGAAAATTAAATTGCATTTTATAAAAAAATATTTAAAGTATAATATTTGATCATTTATGTGTGTAAAGGAAAACATTATAAGTATTACCCACAATACGATATAGTCGATAGAAGTTAAAACAAAGATTATTACTTAAAACAAAGATTATTACTCCCTCCGTCCCATCAAATTATTCCCCCTTATTTTTTTACATAAATTAAGAAAAGTTAATTAATATTGTTAGAAATATACAATTTTGTGCATAGTTAATTTAAGTTAAAGATTAATCCATATTTGATCAAGATTAATTCATATTTGATTAAGATTAATCCATATTTGATTTAAGTTAAAGAAATAATAATAAAAATCATTGATCAGATGGCATTGCATGGTTTGATATGTCAAGAAATGAGGGTGAAAAGGGATTAATTTTTGTTCTAAACAAATTAATTAGGTTATTAGTTTATATATAGAATTTTTTAATTATCTTTACAATTATCATCAAAGATTTGAATGAAAATAGGAAACCTATCCAAATAAGGTTTATTGTTTGATTTAGTTTATTTATCTATGGCAATTAAAATTTACCTTTTATAAATAGATATGTCTGTATAAAATTTAAGATCTTTGATCCATGATTTATGATTATCTTCGTGCAACGCACGTGTGCAATTTAATTCGTATTAGTTTGTGTTGAAAAAATACGTATATTAGGATAAAACAAAATTTCTATAATAAGATAGATTCCTTCATGATAGCTAAAGGCAAGATCGCCAGTAACATATAATAATTGAAAAAATAAATTAAATTTATAGCAAATGTAAGCTTTAAAAATCGTATCCATGCATGTTGGCATTCAATGAATTATTCAAACTCATGATAATTGTAAATATGCATTAAAAAAATAAAAAAAAAAGTAGAGGGAGGGACTACTTTTTCAAAACAAAATTTTAACTATAATAAAGTTAATTATTTAAAATTCTTTACAAAATTAATGGAGTTAATACAATCAATGTGCAATGCAATGAATTATTGAAAATTACAACAACATGATATAATTCCCATAAGCAATTCATGGAATGAATGCTTAAATTAAAACTAAATAATAAAAAAAACATAAAGGAACCTATATAATATACATGTTATTGGAACTTATGACAAACATAATAAGTGGAATGAAAAACATATATCGAAGACATTGATGGTGCTAATATAGGTATTTTAATTTTTTCTCCTTGTTATTGCAATGTATTACATAATGATAAATATATGAAAAAAATCAAGAATGCATGACACTCACAGATAATGTTAAATTAACTATAAATAATACTTAAGTTTAAATAAATATTAGGGTGGAATCTTCGTTGCCATAAAAAGGAACCGAGAATGGGTGAAAGGATTGAGAGATAATGATACATAACTAAAAGTAAATTTTAGGAGAATTGAATTACTCTAATTTGGATAAAGATAGAATGGAAGAAACTGGTTTGAATTAGGAAAGAGAAAGAAAAAATAAAGATTAAAATATAATGCATTTAAATTAAGAAATAGAAAAACGTGTGTTGAAATTTAAAAAAATTGAAATCAATGGCCAAGATTCCATATGGAACCAACAGCCAAGATAAGATGAGTGTGACTAAAATAAAAGGTGACTTTAAGTATATATAGATATAGATTTAAAATTAATCAATTAATAAAAATATACAAATAAATAATATAAAAATATATACAATCAAACGAAACATGATTCAAAGAGAATATGTAAATAAAATAGATTGTTATAAGATAGTTTATAAATTCTATCTATCTTTAACAAATATATCAAAAGTGCAAAGAAAATTAAATATAAGATTAAATTCGACAATTTAATTATTAATAATTGAAAAAGTTAAAAATAGAAGTTGAGAAGCAACATTTCTATTACTTCTCAAAATCTGTTGTAGAATGTTATTACTTTTCTAATAGTCACTTTCTTTAAAAATTTAGCAAACACTTTCATCAGTTGTACTTCAAAAAAATAAATAAAAGTTGATAGTCCAACAACAATCTCCAAAGGATTCGTAAGCAGTATGTTTAAAAATATTTGTCAAATCTTTCCTTGATTTCCATAAATATAATTATAGAAACCCAAAACAAAAATTCGTACTAATAAAAAATATAATACTAAATTGAACTCATTACTAGATTTTTTTTATCCGTGCGTTGCACAGATAGAGTCATAATGCATATTCATATCAAAATTGACGTGTAAGTGTAGATATCATGACATAAATAAAGTACAATAAGTGTAGACATCATGTCATAAATAAAGTACAATATCCCAGGTGCATTGTATAAAATTACAAAAAATACCTGAGTTCATAATTCTTATATCCTCTAAACACATCCCGCAAGTTCACACGTGCAACATATATAAAATTGTAATAATTAGCAGTTAAATAATTATAGATGACAATGTCACCCATCGATCCATAAATTCGTAGAGACCTGCACATAATATGATTGACTTGCCATTCCTAATCGGGGTAAAAGGATAGGTATGGGCAACATTGTCTGCCGTGTTATGGGTCTAGGGCAGGTGCGGGTTAGGTTGACCCACCAAGTATTTTCCTTTTTTTTTAAATAATAAATTTAGTTCTAAAAATGTGTAGATATTATTAACGATGACAACTTAACCCATCAATCCATAGACCTATGGCAATTTATTTTTAATTTTTTATTATATTATTTTTTTGAAATGATTTTTGTATCGAATTGAAAGAATTATGTTATTATATTAGTTAATGTTGGAAACTTTAAAATTCCAAATAAATATTTTGTTTTATTCTATGTTCATCAATTAATAATGCGTTACACATGACATTAATTGGAAGAGGAAAAAATTCCTGAGTCATTTTGTAGATCACGGTGGCGTCCCACCCCATCCTATGACCCTACCTGTCTTGACCCACCCTATGAATTTGTAGGTTTGGGGCGGGTTAGGTGTGACTTCAAGACTCGTGGAGTAGGTCCAGAGTATGGCTAACCTGCCCTAAACCCGCTTCATTGTCATCCCTATAAATAATCATATCATAATCAACTATTACAACTATGAGTTTAACCTCTCATTCATGCATTGCACGAGAAAACTAATTTTCAAAAAACTTCAATAATAATGAATAATAAAATATTTGAACAACAAAAACAATAAATATACAGTTTTGATTTAGTATTTGACCCGTTAAGTTAATATTTTATTAATAATATATCAATAGTTACCTGCTTATGTATTCGATTAATGCTTTACAATATTTTACTTTTAAATCATATAACTTATTTAATATTATTAGCTAACAGTCTAATAATACGTATCGGACATGTACATACCTGTATTTACTCGATACCTACTCAGATAAAAATTTTCATACTATTGAGAAAGCATCTCTCGACGGACCCTTTTTATAAGAAAAGTTTAAATTTTAAAACTCGAAAATGAGGCTTATAATTTATTTAATTTCGTTTTAATATAGGTGCTCCCTTTTTTGTACTATCTAGTTTAATGGGTTACCTTGCGTGGACAAAACTTTTATATTGACAAAACTATACTAATTTCAAATTGTTCTATATTTAAAAGACTTTCACTAAAGAACCAGATCTTGGAGATCAATAGTGGTTGAGTTTTAATTTCTTTAACAAAAAATTATTTTTTATTTACATATCTAGAGTTTTATGCATGGCAAACAGCAGTGTAAAATTTTTGTAGATAATAATTTTAAAAAATGTTTATCTATTTAGAACAACAATAAAGAACAATACTTACCATGTGTCGTGTAACAAACGCGTCACGTTGCATAAATATATATAATTACTATACATTTACAATACATGAATGTGTTACATAAATTATCACGATTTTGAGAAAATTCAATTCAACTTTATGATTTCCATACAATCTACGACACTAAATAGTAATAAATAATAATATAAATAGTAATAATAGAAAAGTGACATCTTTTGGGGTTTGGTTTCCATAGATTCAAGGACTCTTAGAAAAGAAAATTTGAAAATTATATGAACATAAAATTTTGTGATTTTAGAAGGCGAAGAATTATGAAATGAATTTTGAAAATTATAGGAAGATTGAAGATTGAAGATATAAAGGAAAAATATATAAAGGCATAGTAATTCTCAGGAAAGGTGTATCTTTAAGGGTAAAGAAGAAGCAGTTTGTCTTTGAGAAATTTATTTCATTGACAGAGTATCAGTTTCATTAACCCATTATGAGAATTACTATGCTTTCATAAATTAAATAAATAAAATAATTTGGTTTCAGTATATTCAAGGAGTTTAAAAAAGAGAAAAATATATGAAAGCGCGGTAATTCAAAGGAAATATGCGTCTTTAAGGCCAATTTATGTTAATTGATAGAGCATTAGTTTCATTCACTCATTATAGGAAGTACTATGCTTTCATAAATTCAATAAATAAAATAAAACATTTTTAAAAAATAAATAAAATAAAAAAATAAAACCAATTGGAGCACCATATGTAGAGGTGGTAATATGGCCCAAATCATTGTGCAACATCATGGTAACCCTGCCCAAAATTATTGTGCGACATCATGATGAGGTCAGTAAAATTATGGGCAGAAAAAATTGCAATTGAGAATCCAAGTCCAATTGAAAAGTATTATATTATATATTATATATGATGATATATGATTTTATTAGCTTACTAAACTTTCCTAATTATTAATTGTTCAAATTTAATTATTTTCATACTACCTTTGTCCTATAAAATTGGCCTAATTTTCTTTTTATCAGTCCTAAAATAAAGTCTACTTTCCTATTAAAAAAGTAGTTGTAATATTAATTTTCCTTTATAACCCTATTTAATGTGCATTTTAATCAATAAAATAGTATTATTTAAAATGTAATATTAATAAATGAGATGGTATATGAGGGAAATGATATTAAATTTTACATTTCCAACACTATTAATTACATTTTTCTTGATACTAGATTATCATTTGTGCGTTGCACATGGAGATTATCTATCAATATTCAAACTTAGAGTAATTATTTTTTTTTAAGTTAGAGTAATTATTCAAACTTAAGAGTAATTATTAAAATAAAATAAACAAGCTTAGACTAATTATCTCGTCATGACAAACTTGGAAAGAACTTAATTTTTTATGTTAATTGCTAAACATTTTTTATGCTAACTTCCATTACTAATTTACTAATTTTTACCCTTTTTTATTAAAACTTCCATTACTTATTTACAAATAATTTTTGCCCTTTTTATCAATCCGGAGTCTATCGCATCATACCATTTGTGCCGAGCCACAACCTTGATTGAATCAAATCCAATCAAGAAAGAAAACCTGATGGATAGGCAAGTTGATGACAGAGCTCCCCAAAAAAGAAAAGAGACAAATTAGTGGAGACAAAGTCAAGCAAGAAGGATGACTGGTGGAAAAATTTAGAAGGTAGCAACACATCGAAGATGGAGATAGAGTTCTATATTTAACTGGGATTTTTGGAAGACAGATAAGGACCAAAGATAGTGAAAGAGTCATCTGCATTTGAAACAATTCGGATGCCCTTAGAAACCCAAAAAAAAAAAAGTTTACAAAAAATAGAAAAGAAAAAGGAAAAGATATAATATATACCGCACAGCTTACCAGACAATAGCAAAAAGACAGAAACACCCCCACTTGATGCAGTTTAGATGGGAAAACTACAGTAAACTTCTACTGCAGCACTTTTCATTTAATTAATATATATTTGTAAAAATTAGAATTGGACTGTAGTATATTCTTATTTTACAGTTAGTCCTAAAATACTAAAAATTTATTGAGAAATATATAAAATAAAAATCAATAATTAATTTCATACATAACTATTAATAGATCAATTTTTGATAAAAATTTTGTCGTTGGCAACTTCTCCAGAATATAATCTGAATTATAATATGTCATACGCCATTATTTCATGGATTTCACTTTTTTCAAAAAGTAAAAGTCAACCAGTAATTTTTTACTTTTTACAAAAAGCAACTAATAAAATGATGCCACATAATAAATTATAATCTAACAAATAATCCAAATACTTTGCCAAACACATTGGTTATTTGTCATTATGATTATTATGCCTATAATGATTGTCGTTATAAAATCATGCTACTTTTTTAAAGATTATATACATTTTTTATTTGCTAGACTAAAATAACAACGTGGAATTATGAGTACTTGTAAAGAAAAAATGAAGTATTACCTGTCACGAACGGAATTTCAACTAGTAGCGGAAGTCTTTGACGATTAAAAATCGATACAAATACAGTTTAAAATATCGAGGCGCTTTCACTGCGCACTCTGATGATTAAATGTTTCGTGGGATACCCACAACGAAACCTCAGCCACACACACTGAAGTCTCGACGATTCGACCACATAACTCTAAATTCAATACCTATATGATTGTAGAAGAAAGGGGGTGAGTACAAAAGTACCTAGTAAATAACAAAATGTATTGGCCTACGGAAAACAATACAGAAGAGGGGTCGCTTTATGCACAAAGAAGGTCATTCACAAAGAAACAGAGATTAGAAGATACGAAGCCCGGATACATCACTAGTTTAGCCTCTACCGGTAAGCCATACAATTCAATAACAGATCAAAATGACTGAGATCAAATAGCAAGGCCATAAAACAATTCAGATAGTAGAGCAAACGGGTATATGACGTCACTAGCGATGGCCAAGAGTAAAGAACAATCATTTATCCAAAGTAATGGTGCACCGTCAATCATCAAAGGCCAAATACAACTAAAGAAAGGCACAAATTCCAAAAGAGAGGGATAGCAGAAAGAGAGAGCCAATAGATAGAAAAGGATAGAGCCAAAACATGCGTCACTCACCTCAAATATTTCTTGAATAATCCACGTGAAAAAGTATCTTTAAAGCCTTGATATTCCTTAATTAAGGCTATTATTGAGTTAGGATCTATCTATATAAAGTTAATACCTTTTTCAAGTGAGAAGTAGGTGTTTTAGTATGTTTCTATAAGTGTTTCTCCACCATCCCCAATGTTGGACGAATTTTGGGGGTTTAGGAGAGATTAGGGTGCTGGTAATTCTTGGGAAACCTTGGGGACTATTATAACCCATGTTTATAATAGTTAAAACTTAGCTAGTTTTAATAAAATTTGAGTTCCACCAATGACATCTCGACACATGGCACGATATATACCGTACACTTAGCGGGAATTTGTCTGAGAAATCCTTGTGCTTTGTATCATCCTTCAATTAAGCCATCGAACTTTGATTTATGTCAATTAAGTCACTATACTTTATTTTATGTTAATTAGGAATCAAATTCTTTCTTTAACATCAATTGGGTATCAATCTTTTAATTTTCAAGAAATCATACAATAATATTCAAGTAATTCTTTCAAAACAACAATTTCGCTGCTTACCTTAATTTGTAGGATTTTTCAGGATGTTACATTAGCCGGTTAAAAGGGTACGTGGGGAAACGAGGTATTATCTGATTAAAAAGGTATGTTGGGAGGGTCCATTCTTATGGGTATTAAAATTTTTATCTAAGTGTGTATCGACCAAATACGAGTATGTACACAGATCGATGTATTATTAGAGTGTTAACTAATAATATTAAATACGTTAGATGATTTAAATGTAAAATATAGTAAAACATTAATTGAGTACATAAAGGGGTGATTATTTTTCTTTTTTGGGAAAAAGCAGATGTATTATTAGCTCAAGTTTACGCCCAAAGCGGGAGCAAGCAATAAAGGAATACAATCAATTCGTTGATAATAAACAACTGAAAAAAGCGCATAGCGCAAGAACATGAGCTAACTGATTCTCAAGTCTAGAAATATGTTGACACAAGCTGCACCCTAATTGGGATAACAAGGATCAAATATGTTAGTAAAGATATGTCAATGCTCATTTTGCCACCTGCTCCGCTACATCCTATACAACCTTAAGTGCATCCAAACGCATCTCTTGCAGTTGTATTGCTTTCTCCACCATCCACCTGAGCTCATATTGAAGAGAAAGATCTTCTGCCTCCTCCACATTCAGCCCTTCTCGTCCCTTGATCGCAAATGCAGCCACTACCACCTCTTCCTCACACACCACACTGCCAAAACCCATACCAATCGGACCGACCGCCGCGTTAGTTGCCATCAAAAAACCATTGCAGACATTCCCCCCCCCAACCCATCGTGTAATTTGTCCTTGACCGACCATCCCCACCACTTCCCTTAACCCTTGTCCATTTGCATGTTGGAAAGCACATAAATATGCCAAAGCTTGTTCACTTCCCCTCTCTACACTTTCCCTATGCTTCTCATGCACTACTACATTTCGAGCTTTCCACAAGGCCCACCATAACATCCCAATATGCTCGATCACCCTTGCATCACGGTTGTCCATTATCGCCGTCGCCATAACCAAAAAATCTGGATGGTGCAGCGGTTTTAACAACTTCCATAGCCCCGCATACTTCCACATCCATTTTGCCCATCCACACCATCCGAAGATATGTACATTTGTCTTTCGATCACAACAATACATTTGCCTTCCTATCACAACAAAAACACAGCATAAATTGTTCGCCATATAGTGTTTGTTTAAATTCTTCCTCGTCGACAATACACCTCGCGAGAGTTCCCACAAGAATACACAAACTTTCAGAGGTACCAAAAGGGTCCAAATACGTTTCTAAAACCGTTGCTACACAAATGAACCCCCTGGCCGAGATAGTTGTAAACCTGTCTTCAACATATGATGAACACTTCTTATGGTATAATCCCTACTAGTCGTATAATGCTATATACATGAATCCTTCCCCTGTCCATCTCCTAATTAAAAGAATATCCAAAATGGCTTCAACATCTGCTGGACAAAAGTCGGCCACCACCTTCGCTTCATCCCACTGACCGTTTCTCAAAAGACCACTAACTCGCCATACGTTCCTGCCCGATGAAGAAATAGGTCGAAACCTAGGTTCCTGAGGAATCCATTGATTTATAAAAATTTAGACCTTCTCCTTTGATCCAATTCTCCACCGAACACCTCTCCTAATCACCTTTAACCCCTACAAGAAAACTTTTCTAAAGGTAAGACGACCGGCTTGTCTTATGCCTCCAAAACATCCGAGTCATGAAAATATTTCGCCTTCAATACTTGAGCTGCCAAAGTATATGGATTTTTAAACAACCGCCAGACCGGTTTTGCAACAAGAGCTTGGTTAAAAAGATTCAAATCACGTAGTCCCAATCCTCCAAATTGCTTTGGCATACACACATCTTCCCAATGAACCCTCGCCAACCCCGTTTTTCACCTCTAATATATTATTAATAGAACAGTAATTTAAAGTGTCAAATACTAAATCAAAACTGTATATTTATTGATTTTGTTATGTAAATCCGATGTCACGTATTTGTTTAATATTTTATTGTTCCTTATTATAGATTTTTTTTTTTGGGAGAGTTAGTCTTCACCTTGCAATGCACAAGTGAGAGGTTAAACTCATGGTTGCAATATTTGATTATGATTCGATCATTTGGCTATTAATTATTACAACTTTATATAGGTTAGACGTGTAAATTTGCACGACATATTTGGAGGAGGCCCATAATTATGGACTCAGTTATGCAACCAAATTTATGCTCAATATTCAGACATTTTATTACAAATATCAAATGGTGATTTGTAATTCGCACATCAATTCGTAATCTTATACAATGTAACTGGTATATTGTACTTTATTTATAACATAATGTCTAACAAGCACACTTATCCATTAATTTGATACGAATGTACACCATAGCACTGGTGAAAAAAAACTAGTGGAAAAGTTTGTAAAGGAAGGTAGAATTGAAGTGGGTTATTTTCATTATTATGAATCGGCTACAATTAACTAACTTGAGTTCATGTAATTTTTTTTATTTTATTAATGAAACATACTTATATTTTTGAATTGAGATGAAATAGTGACCCATCTAATTTATCTCATTTAAGTCAATCATTTGTAAGTGAAGGGAGAATTTTGTTTGAGACTTGGGGTGAAAAAACATGAAGATGTTGTAAGGAAATCTGAACAATTATTTACAAAAATTGTGTGGTTAATACACGTTTGACTTGCTGATTTATTTTGTAGTGAAAAAAAAGAAAGGGGAACGAGCCCTAACATAAAGTCACAAAACATGTTCCATGTATCATATTATTTTCAAATTAATATCAATCACATAAGACAATATACTGTGTCAAACTTTATGTTAAAAAAATTATCTAAGACTAGAATTAGTTTTAAATATAATAAACAAATTATTACAAGCGGTTCCTTTGATTTAAACCCCTCTCTAACCCATTGGAATCTAATTCATATCACTTGGAAGTAGTTTGATTCGGTTTAAGTAGGGGTGTAACTGAGCCAAGCCGAGTTGGCTCACGAGCTTAAAATCTCAACTCAGGCTCGGCTCAGCTCAAATGTTTTTCTCTCGAGCCAAAAAAGCCTTGTCCCAAAAAAAGTTGAGCTGGGCTCGAGCTTTTTTCAAGCGAGCCCAGCTGAACTTAGATTGACTTGTTAACTTTATTTTTCATTTTCTTACGAAAATACTAAAAATATAAAATAAAAAATTACAACTATTGTTGAGCCCATAAATACGAGCCGACCTACAAGGGCCAAAAAGCTTGACGGGTCACGCTTCCTCGAGTCTTGCCTCAATAGATCGGAAGAGCGTCGTGTAGGTTTACCCCGTCTAATACGGGTCACGAGTTGGTTCGAGCTTTTTAAGAACTGAGTCACAGTTTATCTGAGCTGACCAGCTTGTTATGCGACCCTAGCTTAAAGGGCAAGGAAAAAATGCTAATCCATTTTAAATTCAATCTGGAGTCTGGTTCGCCGTTGGCGGTTTCACGGTTTCTTGTACACGATCTACAACTGGTCCGGGCCATTGGACAAAGCCCAAATATTATAGTGGGCCGAGCCAGATTGTGGTCTTGTGCAAAACACGCGTCCAGACCCAGCACGTGTGGCCTTCCCACACCCACGAAACGGGACACCTCTCTCTCTCTCTCCGCGCCCGCCCGGAAATTCTCCTTCTCAATCTGAGCTCAGTGCCAGAACAAAGCAGTCAAAATTCAACACGAAAATGCTCAGCCGTCTAGCCGCCCAGCGCCTCCGTGAGATCCGCCAAGCCTTCCGTCAAATCCCCCAGGTCATCC
Source organism: Nyctanthes arbor-tristis (assembly GCA_963692815.1). Classification (NCBI taxonomy): domain Eukaryota; kingdom Viridiplantae; phylum Streptophyta; class Magnoliopsida; order Lamiales; family Oleaceae; genus Nyctanthes; species Nyctanthes arbor-tristis. The sequence goes on along the minus strand of CAVNYN010285159.1, from coordinate 6,980 downwards.
TCTAATTAGATCGCTTTTTATTTTCATTTTCCACTGAACTCCCCCCCCTCGGGGCGTAAATTAATTCTTGGTGTATTATACAGGCTTCCCGATCATTTTCAACAGCTCTTAACTACGTAAGTTCTTCACAAAATTTTTCATGTGTTTTTTTGTAATTTTTTCAATGTGGATATCTTATTTCTGTTCTTTTGATGCAGCATATTGATACCCCCGATAATAATCCGGACCTTCCATGGGAATTCACGGATGCAAACAAACAGAAGGTTAGTGACATTTATCTATTGAGACCAACCAGCTGCTCCCATTTTCTTTATAGTTATAACCATTTTCATTGATACACTTAATTTTTCTCTCTAAAAGTTTTTTGCCCTTTAAAAACATATATATAGCTACTGACTCTCAGTTGCAAAGTGCTCACTCTAATCTTCGTTTTCTGAGAGTGTGGCATCCAAACTTGTTGACCCGGCCCTTGTTGTGTATTTGTATATGGTTAATTATTGATCAAACAATGTGTAAAATTTTAAATATGTTTCGTATGACAAGGATGAATGGCTGTGCACTTTGGCTGTTTTTGGATTTCTATGGACTGATTGGATATGAATTGAAGCTAACACTACGCAAAATTTTTTTTGTTCTTTATTAAAATTTTAAATTATGCTGAGGGTCCTTGGTTGATTTCTTTGCTTAACTCCTCCTCTTAATTGGTAATGCTTAGCCATCAGGATGGGCCTTAGCTTATTGCTCAATGAATTATTTTTCTCATTTCCAAGTTATGACTAATTCCTTTGCTTAAGCCCTCCCCTTAAAATGATAATGCTTGGCCATCAAAATATCTCATTGCTCAACTAATGATTTGTTATTGCCAAGTATTGGTTTTTGCCGATCAGATTAATCAAGGCCAAGCCTTCAAGAGCACCTAGCCTCTTATCTTATCTTTTTGTCAGTTTAGGCTCAGCTTGCAGAATAGTAACTTATTGTATGAACATTTTCCCATCATGCATCTTAGTCAAAATTTATGCACTCTGAAACTGTGTAAACAAGCATACGTAGTGTTTGTTTGATCTCCTCTCCACTATTTAAAAATTATGCTTGGTTTATCTTCCAAAGTATTCAAATGCACCATTGGATTCGGTTCTTGTCAAATAAAATCTACATTTTTATAGTTATTAAGCTCATAGACCAATATGTTGTATATGAGATTATTCCAAAGGCAGTAAGCCTCGGCCCAATCCTTGTGATGTCTTAGATAGAAAAATAAGGTGTTAAGGTTCTGTTGAATCATGTTAAGAAAAGGCACTTTTAAGGTGTGCCTCTAGGTGTAGATAGAGTTGAGACACTTGCTGAGCTCCTTAACGCTCAAATCTCTTGCCTATAAAAAAAACATGCGCTTTCTCATATGACGTGCATGCCTCAAGACACGTGAGGCATGTGTCCTGTTGAATGCTGTTAAATCTCAAATTTTTACGTATTTTCCTTCTTGGAATTTGATGTCTTCCTTTTATTAGCCCATATATCTGTTTCTCATTAACGTAAGTTCTTTGTCCGATAAATTTATTAAAACATTAAGGACCTAAAAATTATTACATACAATCCTTCCATACCCAACATTGCTACTTGACAAGTGAGCATCTTATAAATATTTTTCCCCTTCTATTTATGCTGTATTTGGATTGTCCTCTCTCTCTCTCTCTCTCTATATATATATATATATATATATAAATATATATATATATATTTCAGCTTCTAAGCTAAGAAGCTTCTCGAAACAAGCTTCTTTTTCAATATTTATATATATATATATATATATATCTCCTATTGACATTTTTGTTGCCCACTTCATTGATCTATTTAGTTTTAACTACTTTTTTGCTATTTCATTGGTCCAACTTTCTCTATTGACTTGCATTGGTTTGTGGCGAGGCTGGAACTTTGAGGCTTATGCCTCACGTCGCAAAGGAAAAATGCACAAGTGCATATTTCGGCTTTTCCTAACACATTTTCAAATCCTGTTGATTTAACAAATCTACAGTAATAAAACTTAATCATTCTTACTGTTTATGGAGGTGATGTCGACTTTCTTGATTCTTATTTTTATTTCTTTAGTATGATGCTACAACAATGCCATTAGCCGGCAAGAAGTTTTTATTGGCATCAATCTTGCATTTTTAGTTCCTATATAAACCACTCTACGGTGTAGCTAATGTAATCTTCTCACTCACTCTTAATCATATTGTTTGGAAAACCACCATGACTTGTATAGTTTAGGGAACCACCAACTAAGCAAGCTAGGATATTACGTTTATGTTATACCTTATCATTTCCTTGTTAAATGAGTTTGATTATGTAATTTTTGTCTTCTTTCTCAAATTTTTATTGACTTTCAATATCTTATTGGGTTCTATGTATGGAAAGTACCATTTTCCAAGGAGCAAAACTAGTTTTAGGGAGACTCATTGTTCAATTTTTACCAATTAGTGTATGAAGGAGGGGGATAATGCTATTTTATGGGAGGGAAATGGTAAAAGAGGCACAAAAATCTTTAGCTTCTCCTATCCCATAATTCTTTCGTTTGCATTTTTTCTTTTTCTTTTTTTTCTACAATCATATAAAACAGTAATGGCAGAGAATTTTGATTCCCAAGGAAAAAAGTCTAAAGAGCAAAATTTGAAAAAAGGAAGAAATGGAGGCATTGTGTCTATACGAATTAGCATAGGTTAAAAGGCATAGGAATATAAACTGTTCAAACTGTAGGCATATAAGTCAAATTTTTTAAGAATTTTTTTCTAATCTACGAACGGGAAGAAAGGGGTGGACTAGACATGACTCGAACAGGGTTGAAGACCCTGATAAGGGATATGCCCTACCACTGGGCTATCTCCTTGGCAACTTAGAAGTTAGTATATGTAACAACCCACTCCACTTTGACATGTTATTGTCTACTTTGGGTTTAACTGCACGGTTTTACCGTTGGGCTTTTACCCAAAAGACCTCGTGTCAGTTGGAGTGAGTCTCTTAGTTTAAGAAATTGTCTACTTTTTTCTACACAAGTAATGTGGGATTGAGGCTATCACAATCATCTGACCTAAAGAGGCTCAATATCCTCATTGGCCACCCTTCTGATTGCTTTCATTTGTAGTGACCTGCTTCGCTTTGGCGTACTATTGCTTTTGGGTAAAACGTTGGCCACACTTCTGATTGCGCTCAACCCGATTCACTTTGGCATGCCATTGTCTGCTTTGGGAGTAGCTTGCATGGTTTTGCTCTTCGGCTTTCACCCAAGAGGCCTCATGTCAGTTGGAGTGGGTCTTTGAGCTTAAGAACTGGTTTACTTTTCTCTACACAAGCGATGTGGGATTGAGACTATCAAAATATATATATATATATATATAGGCATTGTGCTATAATTTGGCACTTTATTGTAAGTAACGTATGGTCTAAAGAGCCCAAAATCTTTACCCGTATTCTTCCTTGAATCTCTTTTCCCCTAAAAATTATTTGAAATTGAGTCCCCCCCTCCTCCCCCTTTCCCCAGCACTATTGCTGCTCTGAGATAGGCCAAAGTTTAAAACATTAGATGATACCAGTTGAAATTGGTTCTTTGGGGCCTCTTTAGTTCGGACAGTGAACTTGGAATTTGTGATGATATAATAAGTTATTTGGGACTTGTTGCAGGTTGACCAAGGATATAGTCTCTCAACTATATGTTGAAAGGAATGAGAATTTTCATAAAAATAACGATATGGAGTTAAGGGTTTGAATTTGAACTACATTATATTATCTATTAGTGCATAATCTTCGCCAGATGAAATGTGGTTTCTGGATGTTAATGCCAAAAAAAAAAAAAATATACCTGCCTTTGACATTCCTAATACTCACTGCCCTTCCCATTCCCAATTCTCTACTAGATGTTTTTTCAATATCTGCACTTTGAATGCTGCTACACGCACATCTGTTAAGGAAAGTAAGTTCTGTACATCTGCTGACAACTATATATAGTTTCTGATATTTTTCCATCATCCCGAAGCAATCTGCAGATGTATACATTGGATCTTTTGCAAATTTTGGATGCTGAAAATTGATGAACTTTTGCTGTTGGACAGGTTAAAGAAATATTGTCTAACTATCCATCCAACTACAAACAATCTGCGGTCATTCCATTGCTGGATCTTGCACAACAGCAACATGGAGGGTGGCTTCCTGTTTCAGCAATGAATGCTGTAAGCTTAAATCATTTTCATTATCTTTTTTTATATCCTTTTCTATCATTTCCTTGTCTAAGCTAAAATTATTTTCATTATCTTTATTATTATTCATTTGTATCATTTGCTTGTCTATATATGAAGATTGTATCTAGAAGGTATCAACATAAACCTTGAACAATATTGATGTATAATCAACATTAAATTAATATTTCGGTGCTAAAACCATTCTAATCTTGTTTCATTACACTATCACATTTTTTTTTACTTGCAATTGTTTATTCCTGTTAGCAGACATGCATAGGAATACCTATATGCTATGTGCCCTGGTCGAGTAAAGTTGTCTTGTACCAGTGCATTCTAGGAGTTGGATCTTTTTCCCCTTAAATTCTAGGATAGTGCAAATATGGCTAAAAGGAACGTAATTTAGAGGAAGTGCACAAATATGTATTATAAATTTGGAAGAGCATGCTCTCTCTACTATTTTGAGGTGGTTTTCAGATTTTAGTTTCTTGAGACACTAGGACTTGTGTACTTTCATATTCTCAAAACCGCATTTTTGAAGATAAGGAAATATTCTATAGAGAAAACTCATAACAACGCTGGTTTAAAAAAATGAAAACATTGTAAACAAGAATTTTTTTTCCTCTCCTTTTAGTCATACTCAAAAGCCAAAATACAAACCTGAAAATGGATTAAAAACTGGAACATGCCTTTATGTAGATGAAGATAACTCAAATTGCATTTCTTTTGGGACTTGTATGAATGCGTTTCTTTTGATTTGAATGATGTAAAAGATCTTATTTTGATTTAAAGCATACAAGAACTCTGCTTTAATTGAACGCTTTTCTTGTGAGGCTTATACTTCAAGGATTAGCCTAGTGGCAGTCAAGTAGCTTGCTGTTTGCTTTGCATTTCTGAGCATTTATACTTGACTTAGCTTTTTAGACCATTTTCTCATGACCTAGAATGCTTCATGGTGTTTGCACTTTTATTTTTTATCCATATAAGAGAGGAAAAAGGGAAGAAGCAGAAGACATCATTACAAGTAGAGGTAAGGTTGCTTTGTCCCAGTTGTACCTTTGGAGGTAAGGTTGCCTTGTCCATTTTATTATTTGTAAAAAGCTGGTCAGTCATTTGGATGGCGAGCAACGCCAAAAACTCACAATTTTATTTCTATCTTTTATTTTATATATATATTGTTGGGGGGGGGGGGGAGGGGTGGTTTTGGTTCTGAATCCGGTGAGGATTTCTATAATACATTGGAGGATCTGACTGCATTCAATGTCCTGTTCAGACGATATTATGCTTGCTTGTGGAGAATAAGAAATAATTGAACAAGGAGAGAGAGTAGGAATTTAGTCTTACACGTGGATGAAAGAATTGAGAAAGCAGGGGAAATATCAATGGGGTTTCTAGTAGTAGATTACTGTAACAGAAAGGAACTTATATAACATAAGAATTTAATTTAGATTTTTAAATCAATGTTCCTGTCCTTAAGGCTTTCTTTGTAGCTAAAATTTTAGCTTTTTTAGGAAAAAAGAGATTGTTGTTTGAACTCTGAAATGTGTGGTGGAAAAGTGGAGAGCGATTACGTGGAATTGTGAAAAAGTGAAAATATGTGGTTGGAGTGAGTTTGAATTGTTGAGTTTTTTAGTAGTGAAAAAATAAGTCGTAGAGAACGAAGCGTAAATATCATTTTTCATAAACTTAAAAGTTGGGTTTAATCGTTAATGCCACGTGTCATGTATCAGTCCGATACTCTTAACTTGATTGGTATAGTAATTTCTATTTAAACAGGATAGATCAATCACAGTGATCAGCTACCTGTACTTGAACAGGATAGATACCTGCCACTGACATTTCTCTTTTTCCTTTCCCCCCCTTTTTTTTTTCCTTTTTTAATTCTATCTCAACCAGGAAAACACAATCTTCCAAATGTTATTCTTCACCAAAGGCATGATTTATTGTGTTTGGCAACCATTTATAAACTAGTAGATTGTAAACTGTCAGGTGGTATTGTTTTGTTTAACCTTTTTATTTAAAATTATGGCTTGACATTGACCAGCTGGAACTTTTGACTTTTAAAATGAACAAGTGAAATGAAGCCTTGTGGGAGTTTGTAAATGCTTGATAACCACACTGTTAGCAATTTTGGTTACGAACTTTCCAAACTTTATCCAGAATCTAAAGGGTTTTCGATCCTCGTTCTCATTTTTCAAGATTATACTTTTGTAGAATTAGTGAATAATTTGTCGGTTCCATGATATGTATGGTAGAGGTTGATTAGTAGTTAGCGGTTGTCCCACTATAAAAATATAGCTGTGCGGAAATGATTTTTGTAGAATTGATTTTGTGAAAAGTGATTTGTTTGGGAGAATGTGTGGTTAGAAAGTAAGGAGAAGTTACAAATTTACGTGCAAGATTATTTTAATGGGTAAATGTGTGGTTGAAAATGAGTTTGAGTGATAATTGATTTTGAGAAAATCATTTCCATATGGGGCCATAATCTGGTAAAATTATAATGGGAATCAAACACCTTAGTTTAATGTGGAGAACCACATGATAGAGCTGGGATAATCAAATACATCAACTGCTTCTTATTTTAACTTTTGAATGATGAAGTTACAATAAGAGTGCCAGGAATGATGGTTAGACTCTTAAAAATGAGGTGTATCTCATGGATATGACATGTGATTTGGATCGGATCCTTTGTTTTGTAGTCGGACATGGCAATATAAGTTGGTTGCTCTGAAGGAAGAAGACGAGAGCGTGGACTTT
>CAVNYN010285156.1:0-50707 GCA_963692815.1 Nyctanthes arbor-tristis | reverse complement strand
TGTGTGAAGCAGTGTCCTTGCAGCCTCAAGTTGAGATAGAAGGCCTTAACATTGCTGAAGATGTAACCCAGGTGATATTATTGTCATTTCCTTCACTTATTTCGTTTTCGTTTTCTTTAATTTTTGGGTCAAATTTAAGTGCAGTTTCTGGGTTCTTGTTACAGAGGATGATGTAAATTGTTTATTTTTCCTTTTTCTTTTCATTTTGCCATTGAATTACATTAGATTTGTTTTCGATTTTTAGTTTGGTTTCTTTTTTAGTTTGTATCTGAGTGTAATTAACTATTACTTTTGGTCGTTGTTGAAACATTGCCGCAGCTAATTGGGAAGACACCAATGGTTTACTTGAATAAAATCGTTGATGGTTGTGTTGCAAACATAGCTGCGAAGCTCGAGATTATGGAGCCATGTTGCAGTGTCAAGGACAGGTGATAATGCTTTTGGTTTTTATTTTAGATTCTGTAAATGCAAGCAAATGCATTTATTGGTTTATTCTGCTCCTTGTATCCAAATTCCAACTTTCCAGTAAGTCTCAAGATAATGTGGTTTGCTTCGTTTACATGCTAGTGCGGTCCATCTATGTCATGAGTTATATGGTATCTCGATTGAATTTGATTTTATTTGTATGAGATTTGATAGTTTTCATCTTGAGTTAGGAGTCGGGATTGGGATCTTCATTTCTCAGATAATCTAGCTTAATATCTATTTGCTTATGTTTTTATTTCTTGTTTGTCAATGCAGTTTATACTTTTTCATCCGAAGGCTCCAAATATGCGTGAGAGTGTGTGTGAGTGAGTGTGTGTGTGTGTGTGTGTGAGAGAGAGAGAGAGAGAGAGAGATTCTGATTTAAAGTGTTCCCGTGACATCCAGAATGTTCCTGTTTTTCTTACAGCAATCTTTTGCTTTCAGGATAGGATACAGTATGATTGTTGATGCTGAGGAAAGAGGGTTTATAACTCCTGGGAAGGTAATTTATGTGCCTAAATACATTCCTAATTTCATGGAGTCTTGATTTCTGCACTCCCAGTTCTCTTCCCTGAACTGCCAAGACAAGAAAAAGAAGAAATGCAGGAAAATGTGATCTATGCAATAGTGGATTTTACCTTTCTTCAGTAGATTTGAGCAACTTGTGATAAAATATTATGTTTGTTTAATAAAATAAACGAGTTTATTACCATAATTGGCAACAACTTTATCCAGATTCAATTTTCCCAATGCTTATACCACATTGCAACATAGTTCAATAGCATCCACGTATGCGATTGCCACATAAAATCAATATGATAATCCTTTTCTGGTAGATTTTAATTCTGTATACGATGTTTATGACTTCCGCATTCTTGCAATTTACAGTTCAGCTCATTCTGGTGATTCTGGAGTTATATCCGCGCAATGCCCTTTAAATTAAACGTTCGATTTAGTAAATAGATTGTGGAATTTTTCATCAGCCTGAGTTTTAAGCTAGCCAGCTTGAATTTCCCATTCAGATGCTTGAAGACAATGTCATATAGCCTCATACCATTGTAAAGGTTGCTATGCTTGGTTTCCACTTTCAACTGTTTTTAGACTAGTTGGCTTCTGATTATAATCTTGGTCTTGTTAAATATATTGCTTATGTTTCTTCCCTTTTGCTGCTAAGATGTCAATTGCCTACTGCTTGTTGAGGGAAATTTTTATGAAAAAGAAGCACCATTAGCTCTGTACTAGTATTATCATTTGTAGTTGATTTTATTTATGTTGTTTATTAGTACGTAGATGGTGATTTTACCGATTACCTGCATCTAGTATTTTATAGTGGAAACCCTTTTTTTTCTAAATGCTAGAGTGTTTTGGTCGAACCTACAAGTGGAAATACTGGTATTGGGCTCGCATTTATAGCTGCTTCTAAAGGATACAAACTCATCTTGACAATGCCTGCTTCAATGAGTCTTGAGAGAAGGGTACTTTTGAAAGCATTTGGAGCTGAACTTGTTTTAACCGATCCAGCAAAAGGAATGAAAGGAGCTGTGGCAAAAGCTGAAGAAATATTGAACCGTACCCCTAATGCCTACATGCTTCAACAATTTGACAATCCAGCAAATCCCAAGGTGTTCTTTTGCTTTTTATCCTCATAGATTTGGATTTCATTTATTTGCACTCATGTTTTCTCCTTTGGCTCATTCTATGGATTATGTTGTCATCTGTGACCGTCCGGACTTCAGTTGGTTTTTATACCGTCCAAAATTTGCTGAAGTGCCTTCCTGTCTTTTCTGGTTTATGGTGGTGAGGTTTTTAAATATAATTTGTTGGAACTCGGAAGTATATATAATGGGATGTTATTTCAATTCCAATTCTCGTGTTCCATCTTTATATCTATCTCAGAAAAGCAATTTCGTGTAATGTATAATCAGATCTTTTAAGTAAAAGGAATGATGTCGAAATCATAGATGATAGTTCATATTTGTATACTTTTGGCAGATACACTATGAAACAACAGGTCCGGAGATCTGGGAAGACACAAATGGAAAGGTGGATATACTTGTTGCAGGGATTGGGACAGGTGGAACCATTTCGGGGGTTGGCGGATACCTTAAAAAGCAGAATCCTAACATTAAGGTAATGGAATTCCATCTGAAAAGGGAAAAATAAAACATTTATTTCTTGGCTAAGAAACAAAGATTTTAGAGTGCTTTGCTTGTCTTCTCTCATTTGTTGTAACACTCCAGTCGATACTTGTGTTGCATCAGATTATTGGTGTCGAACCCACAGAGAGTAACATTCTATCTGGTGGAAAGCCTGGTAAGATGACAAGTCAAAGATCATACGCTTTTTTAATTTCAAGTTTACATTGTGTATTGTTCTGGTATTTGCAATTTGAAACTGCAGGCCCTCACAAAATTCAAGGGATTGGAGCAGGTTTTGTCCCAAAAAATTTAGACCAAGATGTGATGGATGAAGTCATAGAGGTTTGCTTCTTGCTTCTGTTGTTCTGTACAACCAATAAATGCTCTAAATCAAAGTTATGGCAATAGCTTTGACTTTTACAATTCTATGATGACCTAATTAATCTATCAAAATCCAAAATTGTAATGATTCTAAAAAGTGAGCAATATCTTTGGAGGTTCCAACTCTAACTTAGGGCTTCGACAATGCACTTATGTTGGACATTCTCATACTATACACTTTTCGTTGTGAAGGTAGTGTAATTTCCGAAGCATAATTGCAGTGCACGTATAACCACTGACTAACGTAAATTGTAAGTGTCATAATAATGTTTTGATGCCTTGCTAACCAATAAGGTGTTGGTCCTTCTGGGACATCTATATAATGTAATTGAGAAGTGTAGCACAGATTATAACGATGGTACACCCAAATTTTTAGTTACGGATGACTATCCGGTTTGCCACCGCTGTGAGCTTGAATTGTACACTTTTTGACAAGACGAGTTGCTGAAAATGATGAAAAAAATAAAAAGAAGAGGGAAATGTCGAAAACATAAATAGTTATAAGAGATGAGTTGTGAGCCGGCTTGCAAGCAGCTTGGGTAGTCGTCTTGGCTTTCCCTTTTTGGAGGTTGAGCTGGCTCAGGCTGGAAATGAGGCTTGGGCTCAGATTCTAAAATTGCCGTCCCTATTTCTAGTCAAAATAAATGGTGATGAATGCAGTTTCTGACTTTCTGTGATTCTGTTAAATATTTGTAGCAGCTTCGGTTGGCTTGCTTTCAAAATTGCCATTCTATTTCTTGTTATAATAAATGGTTAGTGAAAAGCAGTTCCTGCAATCTTGCTAAGTATCTGTAGCAGAATTATCTCTATTTCTAGTTATAACAAATGATTAAAGAGTGCAGTTTTCTTTATTTTGTCAAAAGAGGAAGTTTTCCTGTATGATTCATGATTTCTGCCTGGTGAATTACTATTTTTCCGTGCATATCACTTCTACTTCTCTCAGTTCTTTAATACTCTAAAAGCATAATAATGTTATAATGTAAAGAACGATTCTTCCAATTGATGTCTTTTTCTTTTTCCCCTCCAGATATCAAGTGATGAAGCTGTTGAAACTGCAAAGCAAATAGCTCTTCAAGAAGGCCTGTTGGTTAGTAAATCACATCATTGTGTTACTTTGTTAGATCCTTCTTATGGTCAGTATATTTAAAGGCATGACTGAACAATCTTTACCCTCCATTTCCAATCAAGTTCGAGAAATTGCCCAGTAGCAGCCCACAACCTTTAATACTGAATCCTGATCAAAATTTTCTGGCATTCAGATCGTGGCCTCTCATCTCTGTTAATGCGGATTTAATGATAATTTTTTTCCGGTCTGAAGTGTCGTGCCTTGATGCATGTTTTATTCTCTTGTTTCGTAGCCCCCGGGGGGGGGGGGTTTGGTTTTGGATAGAAATAGAGGTGCTTGCTGAAAATATCACTCAAAAAGAGACCATGTGTACTTGCGTCAAAGGTTGTTCTAGGGAGTTTTATGTAGGATAAATTTTCGAAAAGTTGATTTTTTAGAGGAACGTGTGGTGGGGATAGAAAGAAAGATTGTTGGAAAGTGGGAAAATCTGCCAATCGAGCTAAAGGCCCTTTATATTCAAAATAGACATGCTAAATGTACTTTTATTTTAACTGTAAGGTTCAATTTCCATAATCAAGTTTCTCTACTGTTGAGTTATAGTTGGGAGCGCTAAGCAACCACCTATATGTGTAAACCCGATCTTTTTCTCAATTCAGTTTTCTGTTCTGATTTTATTTGTATGGAGAGCATCATTTGCTTTGCTCTCAGTGTTTATTTATTTACCTGTTTATTATTATTATTTTATTTTATTTTATTTTTTATTGTTGTTGTTTTGGGTTATACAAAATCCCCATATGCCTATTCTCCTTTGAGTCGTAAATAATCAAATTACATATTTTCTTGCATGGAATGCTGGGTAAATATTTTGCTCAACTTCTATACTCCTTGTCAGGTGGGCATTTCATCTGGAGCAGCAGCTGCCGCTGCCATTAAGATTGGAAAAAGACCAGAAAATGCTGGAAAACTTATTACGGTATGATTATTGATGTCTGTCACATGATGTCTGATGTTCCAATGATGGTAATATTTCAAAAATTTAAATCGTCCAAGTGTAGTTGACTTCCCAATAGAATTTTGGATACATTCCTTAGGGGTTGGTTCGTAGCAAACTTTTAGCCTTGGAGATTGGACTTTTTAAATCCTAATAATTTGCTTTGTGTAGCATCTCGGCGGCAAAATTAGGTTTAAGGGAAGTCAGGTTGGGGGAAGCAACTATCTTTTCGGGGTAGGACGTAGGATTCCAGAAATCATGCATTATTTTACGTGACACATTTGCTTTGCTTTTCCATCTTCCTACCTTTTCTCTGGAGTAGTGAAAGTCCGAGATAATGTTCAACCTTTTTACTTTTTTAGTGAACTTCAACAAGTAACTCGTTATTAAGGTACTAATTTCACTGCTTCAATGGCATTATGACAGCAAGTAATGCCATGGTAAAACAAATAGTTAAAAGTGCCAAGTCCCTTTTGGATGATGTTTTTTTTTTTTTTTTTAATTTGTTTGTTTTGGGGGGGGGGGGGCACGTTCTATGTCACTTCAGCGTTTATCAGGGTTACTGTTTCAAGATCTTGGGTTTTCCAAGTCGACTCACTCCAGATTATGCATTCCTGCAGGTTGTTTTTCCGAGCTTTGGAGAACGTTACTTATCTACAGTTCTTTTCCAGTCAATTCGAGAAGAATGTGAGAAAATGCAATTTGAACCCTGATTCACAAACATCTTCCTCCTACAAAAAGATTAGCAATTTCTCCTTTCCAATATTTGCTCATGTGCACGTTTTTCAATTAGTTTAGTACAATGAACCACAAATAGGCCCGCCTTTGATGTGTTCAGCTGGTGGTGCTTTTCTCTGTCATACCTGTGCATGTTGTAACTGTTAGGGTTTGAGTTCGATATCTGAATGATTCTTGAAAGTGGTCGATTTTTATGATAATAAGTGCACCATTTTTATCAAGGAACAAAAGAATCAATGTTTTGATCTTTATATATAGTCTATCCACTAGTCTATCATTATCACCTCACCATCACTATCATCATCGCTTTACTTTTTTCTTTTTTTTTGGGTGTGAGGTTAAAGCATTAATTCTCATTAGAAATAAGCGATTATATCAGAGGTAAGAAATGGATTAAGTCATGTTGGGGCTTGGGCCAAAAAACAAGGACTAGTGAACTCTCTAGCTCAATGGGCTTAAGTATGCGTAACTTTATTAGCTTTTCTATTATTGTGTAACACCCCTAAGATCGGGGGTAATGACCATATAAAAGGGAATGACCCTTGAACTCTCGTTTTCCCATTTTATGACTACATTTGTTTTTATTTGTCAAAATTGTCCTTATTGAAAATCAATTATGATCAATTATGGGAGCCATTAACTATTTTCACATAAGTTATGAATGAATAAATTTAATATTTTATTAAATGTTCTTTTATAAATTTTCAAGTTATTTTGCAAATTCTTTTTGTATGTTACACAAGTTACAATTCAATGAAACATGTGTGTAGAAATTTAGTTGGTCACTCTGGAAAGCTAAAAATTTGAAGACATTATAGAATGTGGTATTAGATTAACGTTATTCATCATCATGTTTGATATATCACGATTCATTTAACATTTGATTTATTAATTTACTCTTATTGGGATAAAGGTTGGTCGCTATCGACCCATTATCATTTTTACTTTCTAGTTTTATTATCACTTGACATGGTTAACTATAGTCATATAATGGCTATTACTCCTTTTCAGCAAGAATACTATCGAGTCTACGTTGGTTTCAACTAACGAGTAAATTGAATTCATCCATATATATGTTGATTTCACATATTTTTATAAAGTTATATGAAAAATATCTTTTTATTTTTTTTTAAACAAAGAAAATTTCTTATGTTATTGCATACAAAGTAAGAATATTTATAAATTTACCAGGAGTCAACATTGAACTTGATCAATTATTATTATAATTTATATATATCCCCGTTAAAAAATATATATAATTATATGAAATCAAAAGCATATGCAAGGCATGATTTATTTATTTAGTTCTCTAAGCTATATTGAACTGCCCAATGAAAATATTTTGTATTTTGAAATCTGTACCGGAAATTTCTTTAATTTGCAAGAAAAATTAATAATGCAGCACTTAGTGATTAGTTTAATTGTGTACGAAGCGAGGTCCCCAACCTACGTATATATTTGTTTAACAAGAAAATGATGTACAAATTGCTATTGTTTTTTGGCAAAATCTAATGGTCGGTATGAGTATTTAATAGCATATTGGTACGATACACTACATACTATATAGTAGGTAGCAAATTTAATGCTAGGATAATAATAATTTAATTTGATAAGAATGATTAATACATTTATTTATCTTTTATATGGAGTAAATTGATAATTTATTGTTTATTTTTGACATTTACATTTTATTTATTGCAACAAAAGTACATTTTTAATTTTTCACTATACTCACATTTTAGGCTGAAGATATCAAGTTTGAATCCCATTTGCCTTCTTTAATTTTCCTCTCTTTCCCTATATCCCCTTGTATCAAAAACGGGGCAAAAAAATGAAAAAATTACTGCATGATCCGGACTTTATTAGGTTAAAAGTATCTCTTACCGAATGGTGTGTACCTTACTGCGTCAAACAACCAATTAAAAAAATAAAAACAAAAAAAGATACCCTTTAGGTTAGCTGGGTTAATCATGTATATCTAAGAGGCATATTTTCATAAGAGTGGGTACCAAACAAGGTTCTAAAAAGTGTAAGGTGCGAAAAGTGTTGAAGTCGAGCACTAGGGCTAGACACACCTAAGTACATTAATGCGTGATGAAAGAGCGATTAATGCGTGAGGCATGTCGAAGAATGAAGCCTAGGTTTCAAACACATTTAAATACGGTCTATGCGAGTGTTTTAAAAAATAAGTATGGGGTTCCTCGTTAATAAACAGGGTCATAGCGATAATGGTTCTTAGTGAACATACTATTAAACTATATATATCTCTTGATACTTGAAACACGTTATTCATATCACATTGGTTTAAATGATTATAAAAATCTTGCTTTTCTTAGTTTTCTCTATAAAAATGGTATATGTTGGTCCCAAGTCTACAGTTTAGGTTTAACAAAACTTTTGGCATGTAAAAATAGACTAAAGGTTTGAACCACAAACAGGGATTACTCATGGTAAGATTCCATTGGTCTCTACAGTTTAAAAGAAATATTGTCAGCTTATTCCATTTTAGTGGAGTCCGATCATGCAAAGCATCTCACGGATAGGGGCGGATCTAAAAGATGGCAAAAAAGGTTATCGGAACTAGACGATCCTCTGATAAAACACTATTTTTTTATTTTTTTATTTTTAAAGGGTTTTAAAAGGATTTTTCTGAAAATGGGGCAATTGGGGAAGAGGGTAGCTACCCCTCCTCCGCCCCTGATCATGGAAATTAATTTTTTGTTGTACTTACAATTAACTGTCCGTGAAGCAATTATTAATTATAATTGATATTATTATTTTTAAATGTTAGACAATAGATAAATTTTGCCACATTTTCTTAATGATACACGCACCGTTTACTTTTCACATTACATAATCTTCAAAGGTAAATTCCTAAATCATTTCAGGAACTAATGAGGAATAGAAATATAAAATTGTAGGGGAAAAAATTGTTTCCAATGGATATTTTATATTAAGGAGTTTGTAGTTGATGTGGCCAAATATTATTAGTTATTTGGGAGTAAAATATAAAGACAAGGGAAAATGCTACTTTTACACATAAAACATTTATCATCCATGTAACTTTTTACGTTATGTCATTGAATTTGTGAGGTGATTTTAAATGATAAAATATTCGAGAAAACATAATCCGACTAGATGTAATTGTGTAAGTTTTTTATGCAAGTACAACATGGTCTAAAAACAAATAGACAGTGTTTTACACACTCTCTAAATGTGGATGGTATGTTACATATCTTCATTTTTTCTTTTTATCACCTAAAATCGTTTGCCATTTATATGGAAAAAAAAGATGTTCCATTGGAGATGCTTTTACATCCTCAATAAATTGTTATTAGAGTATGTAAAAAATTTATTTAGCACACATGTACACCTGCACAGGTGAGATGGTGTAGAGATCCACTTACATGGTGAGGCCCACCTACTTGTGAGAGGTAAGTTGATGTATAAAATAATTAGTTCCAATTTAATATAATATGGTATGACTATAAGATTATGTGTTGTGCATCTGGTCACGTTACATGGGAAATCACAATCATATGGGGCGCTTTGATGCACGTCACGTGGACATATAGTGCCATATATATAGTACTATATAATTTTTTGTAAATAATAATTGTAATGTTTGCTATATGTCTAAATCTGAGGGGGAAAAAGGAATTGAATTACCAATTATAATAATTGATTGCTTAACACACTTCATATTTTGTTAAAGAAAAGGACCTAACATTTTTTCTTTCTTTTAAGGACCTAACATTTTTTCTTTCTTTCTTTCTTTTTTTTTTCTTTAAATGAGTTTGAATATTTGAGTGGGTATAAAATAGATTTTCTGAAAGTTCGTTTTGTGAAAAAGTGATTTTTTGAAAGAATGTGTAGTTAAAAAGTAAAATGAGAAAATTTTTAAAGACTGTGTGTTTGAGAATGAATTTTTACAAAGAAGAATTAATTCTTATAAAATCAACTCCATACACACCCAATGAGACTAATATGATAGCGGACATTAGTTGTCAATTGTCATAATGATTCCTTGATATGTTGGAAAAAGACAATAACACAAATACATGCTTGCATGCCATTCCCGTGTGTAGCTAGTTGTGTGAGGTTATAGATGAGCATCTCTAGGGGCGAGCTAGAAATTTCATCCAATGCGGTTGAAATAATTAAAAGCAAAATATTTTAAGCAAGTTCCTCGTACACACAAAAAAATTTAAGTAGTTCTTGTTTTAGTTTTGATTGTAAAGTGACTTATTTTGAACTAATTAAATCAATTGAAAAATAATGTGTTCCAAAATTTATTTCTTACTAAGAAAAAGTTGTCTTGAAGATTTTAATTTTATTTTTTTGTTTTAACAAACACATAAATAAAGTAATTATGAAAAAATAGAAAATGGAAAATTAATCATGAAAATAAAAATTACTACAAGGCTAAGCTTCACTATAAATGGTTGTGGAACACAAGATGAAAGAAATAAACTACAAGAAATAAAGAGATATTTGCAGAAAGTCTAGCACATTGTGTCTGTGATTTCTATAGAGTTAGGTTGAGCTCCTTTATGAAGTCCGACAACTAATAGAAACCTGCCCAATAATATATAAGAGAATTTTTTTAAGGAAAAAAGTGATGGGGAACTGGATAAAATTGGGTCAAATTCTGCCAACCCCGTCCCTTCAAAACACCATTTTTGCATCTAAACGTATTTTCCCACCTCATTCCCCCATATGATAAGTGCAATTTTGCACTTATCTTGAGCCATTAAAACTAAACATATATTGTTGTATTTCCTCAATTCATCGCTTGATTTTATTTGTTGCTATTTAGTTTTGGATTCAACCCAATCTCAAGCAATTGGTGAAGAAAAGAATGAAGAATGATTGATTTTTAGAACATTTGGATATCATGACACCTAAAGTGCACGTGATCAAGACTTGGAGGATTAAAGTGGTTGAACTGGAAAGTTAAATGACCAAAGTGTATAAAACTCTATTGCTTGTTGTGCATTTAGCACGTTAAAAAAGAGAGAAAAAAAAGGAGGAAATAAAACACTAGCTTTGGGCCCAAGTCATTTAATACACGACTTCCTTGAATTTAAAAAGGAGAGCCGTAGGAGGTGTGGAGCCGAGAAGGGGCGTTGGAGAGCCATCTTGAGAAGAGAACGTGGATTTTATCGTGAATTTGTCATTTTTTCAGTGATCAATTCGTAAGTTTATAGTTGTTTTCTTTCTCGTGTATTGTTAGACTAATTGTTTTGTGTTACGTTAAATAATGAAACTTCGTTTTTTTATTTTTATTTTGATTATGTTTGTTTTTAGAGGTTGATTGTTTATTATTCTCTTATTTCTATTTGATATTTGATCACTATTAGATTGAGTTTTGTGATTCATATTGTTTTCGAGAGATTCATTATGAGTTTAACACATGGTAATGAACGACATAGAGTCTTATAATAGATAGAGAAACTATTATACTCTATGAAATAGCTAAAAAATAATCACAGTGAATTAATGAGTACCATATGTTCAAAAGTTAATTAGAGATAATTAATCTTGTGCATAGGTATAGATTTAGATGACCATTAAGAGATACTTTTGAATACTATTGGATTATTGACTTTCAATCCTAAGTACAAAGAATTAATCATGTGAAAGGTGTGGATTCGAATATCTTAGTACATTTGTGTATTCATATTTGTGAATAATTTTATTTATTTTCTTATTTAGCTTTTATTTTCTCTTTGAAATTATTTATCAACACTTATTGTGTGTTTTCCTTTAATTAAAGTGGAAATTAACTAAAGTGAAACTTAATAGATTCAGTCCTCGTATGTTCGACACTGAACTCATCACTGTATTACTTGTTAATGATCCATCTACTTGCCGGATAAAATAGACAACACCATACTTTATTTGTCTTCGATCTGATAAAAATTGAGGGCTTTTTTTCACCCAACACTAGAAATGCTCTACATTGGCACGTTGCGCTGACTTGGCTGATCTGTTGACTAGATTGATGTCTCTCCTAGTGATGGAGAAGACGAGGAGTCGAGCTTGCTCATGAACTATCTGTAGCTTGTCAATAAATTTTTATTTCTTTTAGAATTTAACATTTTCTGGATGTCAATGCCTAAAATGTGTAGGGGAAGATTCAAATAAATACAAATATTGTGAGGCCTAAATGGGGAGAAGATGCGATAAAATTAAATTAAATTAACCAATGTATTTCCTTTTCCTTTTCCTTTTTCTTTTGTTTTTTTCTTTTTTTTTTGGGTACAAAGTAAGGATCGTTTGGGATAGCGATAATAACTCAAGCTAGGACCAAAACATCTAAAATCGTATGGGTTTCTAAAATCTATGAAATTTCATATTGCGGACGGGCCCTAAGAGCTTCTCCAACCGTTCGGCACGGAATCACCTCCAACTGGACATTTGCCACATTTTATATGAAATAAGGCTTCGTTAAGAAAATCCGAAAAAGTTATTATAATTACAATGTTTGAGGAGATGATGTGCTCTATCACCATCAATCAAAAGATATTGATGGTCTTTTATTTGTATGGATCCTTAATATTATTAACAGTAATGTTCAAACACTTTTCAGAGGTGCTGTTACAGCACGTTTTATCCCATGTGGTATGCATTGATGCACGCCAAGTGGATTAGGACGTGCTGTAACAGCACCTCTGAGAAGTGTTTAAAGATTTTCAATATTATTAATTTGTGTTTGTGTGTGTATATATAAATTTATTTATTTATTTATTTTCTGGGATCCAGTAGATATATATTAGATCGAACTTGCATGCCATATGTTTGGTTTTTTTTCTTGATTAAAATAAATAATTTTGAGTCAACACCGACAAGTCACATGTTTTATTTTAATATCTTTTTAATTAATCTTCAATTCAGCAAACACTACAAACATTCCTAATGCTTGGTAAACAATATGATGAAGTTTCTTTCTTGCCACATATCGTGTGGTGAGTGGCGTATTTAGATTATAATAAATATATTTATTTTTGAGAAATGGAATAAACTAATTAGAAGGAAAAGGCAGATCCTCTATTTTTGAATAACTGTAACTGTTAGCTTTCGCCCTAGTAGAGTGGAACTAAGATACTTGATGATTGTTGTCATTGTACCAAACGACCTTTTGTCGCACTAACTGCGACGATAACTTTGTGGGGGATCCATGATCTCTTCCCGTCAAATGTACAGATACATCCCTAATCATTCAATCGAATACCATCATCTCCTACATTTAATTTCTTCAAAGGGATAGTCTTCTAGTTATATCTCCTAAAATGTCTATAACACTACTAAAAAACTGCCATTCAGCAATGGAAAAAAGCCTCAAAAGCCATCGGTAAAGACCAGTATCGACGGAAAAGTGGCCGTCTGAAACGCCATCGGTGAAGGTCGCGTCGCTAATGCGTTTCGACGGAATTTTTGGAACCATCAGAAATTTCCGACGAAGTTTGGCTGTCGGAAATTTTTCTGACGGGAGTCGTCCATCTGAAATTTCTGACGGAAGTGTCTTCAGTCGGACATTTTCGACGGTGACTTTTCCGGCGGAAATTCTGATGGATGGTGAAGAATTAATTATTTAAACTTTTTTAGTTGACCCGGCCCGCCAACCCGCAAACCGACTCCTAACCTGACCCGATAGCCCGTTACACCTAACCATTGTTGACTTACGCCTATTGCCCCGCCGACCCGTAACCCTCGAATTTTAATTCTCCAAATTGGGAAGGCTAAGGCTTGAGCTTGTGACGTGGGGGTTGAATTCCCAACCACCAGGCCAACTCGCATAGTTGTTATTATTTTGCCCTAAAAA
The DNA here is from genome assembly GCA_963692815.1 of Nyctanthes arbor-tristis. Taxonomy (NCBI): domain Eukaryota; kingdom Viridiplantae; phylum Streptophyta; class Magnoliopsida; order Lamiales; family Oleaceae; genus Nyctanthes; species Nyctanthes arbor-tristis. Next base: position 37,100 of record CAVNYN010285156.1, on the reverse strand, counting down.
ATATATAACATATATGCGATAATTTTTGGTCATTTAAAAATAATGAATTTTTCCTTTTAAAACATTAGAGGTTTTATTTAACATAAATATTTATTATATTTAAATATATGCTATACTTTAAATTTTATTTATCTGTGTCAAAATTAATGTAATGTTTTTTATACTACTTTTCTACATTATAGTGTATTTCATAGTCTGCTAAAATTTTTTTCTTATTAATAAAAATGTGAATTATGTGATTTTTTTTTTTGTTTTAAAAACCAATAATTAATAAAAAATTTTATTTATAATCATTGTTTTAAATCTTAACCACTAAAAAACTGAATAAAATATTCATCTATTATTAAAGTTTTTGTTTTATTTTTATTTTTTCTTTGGATAAACCACATACAATCATTAAAAATTTTATTTCATATTTATTTTTTTAGAAATGAATTGTCGAGCATTACTTGAGTGCATGGCATTGGCCCCCTTTTTATAAACATTATTGTATGGTCATATGCGAACAAAGCAAAGAAATGAGTATTATATATACACATACTGCACATATGTATAGCAATAGTTGAGAGGGCATGTAACTATTTATGTTTCTAAATCTCATAAATACAATTGCTATTATATAGATTGAGATGTCCATATTTATTGTTTGCGTCTATTCCATGTCAATGATGTCCTTTGTGAGATTGTTCATGTCCGTTTTTCAACTGTTCTTTTTTCTTCTTTTTTTTTTAAACTGTCATACTTGTATATTTTTTCCTAACTTCGATTGCATTTTTAATTATGGAGCCAAAATATAAATCATTTTCTACCTTATATCTAAAAGTTATTGACGTTTAATAACACTTTTAATTATTTGTAATATTTTTATATTTAAAATAAATTTTATTTTCTATAATGTCGGTTAACATATCAAATATATTTTTGACAGTAATATTGTGTATATTAAAACATTCACTTGATAAGGGGCATAGAGAGGGATAATTGAAAACATATCTTAATTTTTTTAAAAAAATTTAATTAAAAATATTTAGAAAGAATGAAATATTTCGAGAATTATAAGGAGAATTAAAAGCTTATTTCTGGAACTTTTTTTTAAAAAAAAAAAGAAAAAGAAAAAAAGCATATTTCGGTGCCGTCGGAACTTTTGACGGAGAGATATTTGCCGTTGGAAATTTCCCATGGAGAAAATAAGCCACCAGAAAATTTTCCTACAGACCAATAAACCTTTGGAAACGTTCCGACGGACGTACTAAGCCGTTCGAAACTTTCTGACGGATGTACTAGGCTGTCGGAAATTCATCAGAAAGTTTCCGATGGTCCACTTGGGGCGTCGAAATTTCCGACGGCTGTCTTTGTGATAGGAATTTTTTGACGGTTTACTTTGTTCCGTCTGACATTTTTGAAGGCATTTGTTATCCCTTCAGAAATTTCTGAGGAACTCGCTTTTTGTCGGAAATTTCCGATGATTTCCTGCCCGTCTCAGATTTCTGACGGTTCCGTCGAAAATCTGTCACGGATGTGCTTCCGTCGCAAAAATTACGTCGCTGAAGGGGTTTTTTTTTTTTTTTTGTAGTGTATATCACCCATTTTTCTGTAATTGTGCCAAAGTTTTTTTCGTTCAAAACTGTATATAAATCACTAAACAAAAAATTATATAATTCCAAAAAGATACTTTTGAATTATCGTTTTTTAATTGGTAGTTTTCTGTTTAGTTTGGTGAGACATTTTGGACCATATATCACATGCAAATACAAGTCGAATTAAGATTCGACTAGCCCTTACGACTTATGTTGGTATTAGGCAGCTCATATTTTCCACATGCATGGATACTTATTATATTTAGATCTAGAAGTCAATACTATATAAGTATGTCGTACTAGAAAATGTTTTTTTTTAATTTTAAAATGCCACCCAATCGCTCTCCGACCATAATATAAAATTCAATCAACTGTTCTCATCTCTATAGTATTTTGACTTCTGAAACTGTAAACTTGGTAATTATCCTGTTATTAATTAACAAGTCTCTCATTAATTAATTAATAGAATATATATATATATATATATATACACACACACGAAACAATATAATTGAGAAGAAATCAGACACCAAATTAAAGAAAACGTAGGTACGAGAAATTATAATACATAAACCTTTTTTTTTGGTAAAGTAGATGAAATATATATGCAAAAATAGACATCCAATAGGAAGCATGAAGAAGCATCTTTTGATTCTTTTATCCCAAGAATTAGAATGGTCCAAAGATGATGTGAGTTATAATCTAAAATAAAGAAGGTATATCATAAAAAATAAAGGCTGTGATGCACATGGGATTGGAACGTGCCTTTGCAGAAGATTACTTTAGTCTCTTCTCATTTCTTGGACCATATATATAAAATTTCACTAAGGGATTAAAAGTTTTCACATTTGCAACCAACTTATACTTTTTTTTCTATTTTGAAGTAATATTTCAGCTTTTGAGTGCACGCCACATATACATCATGTGTGATTTGTTTCGGTTCTCCTGTGTGAACAGTATTGAAAAAGACAAAGTAAATTAAACTACTCGTATATTTAGTCATGCTCGGTATAAACCTAACAAGACCGGAACTAGCCCTATTATTTGCCAACCACCCTTTGATTTGATACCTATATATTTGGTGGTGTCTCCCATCCCCAGCAAAGTTGCACAACAATGGCAATGAAAGAACAAGAGACCATTCTTGTTGCTCCTTGCCTTCCTACAACAAGGTTCTTTTCCCTCGTCTCAGAATTAAAATCTCATTCATTGTACTGTTCAGTATTATATGTTCAACAATGCAATGGATAGGAGTAAGCAAATCATCAATGTTGGTTAGTTAAATTAACTTGCTATTGATGTTGTACAAGCATATGTGTAGGTGGTGGTCGAGGGAGACGGTGGCTGTGGTTACGGGAGCAAACAAAGGTATCGGTTTCGCGATCGTAAAACATTTGGCGGAGTTGGGACTAACAGTGGTGTTAACAGCCAGAGATAAAGGGAGGGGGATGAAGGCAGTTGAAATGCTGAAGAATCAAGAGATTCATGTCCACTTCTTTCCTCTTGATGTTTCAGAAGTTGCTTCTGTCAAAATATTTGCTTCATGGTTTCAACAGACATTTGGGGTGCTGGATATACTTGTGAGTTAATTATATTCAAATATTAATTAGTACAAACCTTTTCATCTATTGAATTTGAAACACAAATAGGCTAGAAATTCTTATAGAAATCATAAATATTAACATATACACATAGTATAGTAAGCTAGGAATTCGAGCCTGAATTGCATTGCCATTTATGTAAGGAGCAATGTTATTTATATCACTAGTGATTATTTTCTCTATGTTTGTTGTTTAGGTGATATTGATGATAAGTCGAATAAAATCATCAATACCATCGCCACAAACATCATTTTATAATGTCATTACACTGCCTCATAAATTGTCGATTACCACCGGTAGTAATAAATGACATTTATCAGTACTAACTGCAAGAAATAAATATAAATAAATGGGATTTTTTTTCATTTAATTTATAAATCAACAATACCAATAAAAAATATATAATATAAATTTTAGAGAAATAAATATGTAAAATTTCCTAAAAAATATTTAAATTATAAATAATTCTATCTAGTATATATTATTTGCTGATTTTATTTTTTTTTAAAAATATCTATAATGTGAAAGAATCATAATTATATATGCAACTGCCATTGACGCGTAGAATGAATTCATGTTATTATTAAAATAATTATACTTTTTTTCCCTATAATAAATTATTTGAAACGAATAATCATAAGAAATCTATAATTTATTTATTTATTTATTTATAACAATTTATTCTAGAAGTTCTCGTGAGCTGGTTTCAAATGAAAGTTCTCATTCAGTACATAAATCACAAATGGACCTCTTCTGAGAAACCCCCGATGTCTTGAAGTATTCTTTTCTGTCACAATCCTCAATTATCATTAACTAATGATTTCAAATCACAACAAGTTTTATGGTATTTTTGGGAGGTGTGGTTATATATGATACCTCGTCTCATATTTGTATATTGATGCACGTCATGTAAATGCAATTTATGTGACATGTAATCATACAACCACATAGACAGGAAGAGCTATAATGGAACTTTCTGAAAGTATTTGAAATTTTTCTTTCAAGTAAAATTTCTTTTCCGCATAGTTTGAAACTTCAAACGTTCCCATGAGCGATTGAAGTAGTTTTGGAATGAATACCCAAAACTATTGAGCTCGAAGTTTTGACCTAAACTATTGAGGTCATTGAGAATGACCATACGTGAGTTCCGCTATTTGTAGTTAATTATTTAGACAATCTTTCATAAAATGTGGTAAATTTATACTGTCATATCTTTAAATTATTTTCTCCAATTACACAATACACGTGGGTAAGATTGTGAATTTACCTCATTTTATAAAAGATTATCTAAGTAATTACCTATAAATAGTATTTTCCGTGGTTAAGAGACTGGTTATAAAAGGGGGCCCACTTTGTCTCTATAAAATTTTCAATAAATTTATTTGTATATATAATTTTTACTTAAATTTTAACATACATGCATATAGTCATGTAGGGATGGTTTTTGATCTGAACTTAATTAATGTGATGAGTAGGAAAATGAAATCTTGCTAAGTGTCCCGTAATTTAAAGATTAAGTAAATTGTCACCTGCGAATAGAGTTGTATCATAGGTGTTTGTTTTAATTTGTTATAGGTAAATAATGCAGCAGTATCGTTCAACGACATATACGAGAACTCGATAGAAAACGCCGAAACTGTAATTAGGACCAATTTCTACGGTCCAAAATGGCTTACGGAGGCCCTATTGCCTATGTTTCGACGTTCGGATTCTGCTTCTCGAATTCTCAATGTCAGCTCCAGACTTGGCTTATTAAACGTAAGTCCATGATCATATTATTAACACCCATCATTAATCTCCTTTTATATTATACATACTTCCATGCACATGCATTTAGTTTACACTAATAATTAGTTTCATAATGCTAGTTCCAACATTAATTTAACATTTGATTCTTGCAAAATTTGAATTGGATCCTAAAATTTTGTTTTCTTTAAAGTCATAACCTACCGTCCTGTTTAAATTCTGTAACACAGTAACATTTCAACTTACAGTGGTTAGTTTTAGACTACATACATATTAATTAAGGGAAAGGTGAACAAAATTCCCTTATGTTTATATTAAATAGAATAGAATGGTAACAAGGGCGTGCAAAATACATATATCATCAACTCTCTAAAAGGACACCAAAATAATAATAAATAAATTAATTAAGTAAAGTGATTTTTTGTTTTTCCCTTTCATTAAGTTCTTTGGTGGTTGGCAAGAATGCTTTTTTTTTTTTTTCTCTGAAACAAGGCAAGAATGATTTTAATTATGGCTTAAAGTTATAGAATTTACTAGTTAACTTATAATGAGTAATTTTTTTGAGCTAATTAATCAAACATTGATAACCCATGTATATATGCATGCGTGCAGAAACTAAAGAATCCCAAACTAAGAAACATGCTTATGGACGAAGAAAACCTATCAGAAGATCAAATTGAGGGAATGGTGAGATTATTTCTTGACAATGTGAAGAATGGGACATGGAGAAGCCAAGGGTGGCCTGCGGTGTGGACCGATTATGCAGTCTCGAAACTTGCACTAGATGCGCACTCGAAAATTCTCTCAAAGCGTTTTGAGGGGCGCGGGTTGAGCGTGAATTGCTTTTGCCCTGGATTCACTCAGACTTCCATGACGGGCGGGAAAGGCAAGTACACGCCAGAAGCAGCCGCGGAGGTCGCCACGTGCCTCGTCTTGTTTCCACCGGAGAAGTTGCCGACGGGCAAGTTCTATGCTGGATCTCGTCCGGCTGTTTATTCCAAGTTGTAATGAAATATTAGTAACGATCGAGTCGGGTTTTTCAGTAGCTTTTCTTGACATGTAGATGTGTGTTAGTATTGACTAGGAACGTGTATTCGAGGTTGTTTTCGCGTGCATTTGAGCATCCAATTATTAACTTTCTTAGCAAAGAGATTTTCACTTTAGCATATACTTGTTATCACCTTTTTCAATATTTTCTCAATTTAGAATGAAAAATTTTAAGCACTAGATGTCTGATATCGTTACGGTATCAGACAAATAATGTGATATAATATCAGCTGTTGATATAATCTGAGTTGAATGTGATGATATACTAATTTGATTACACATCACTGTAGTGCCGTTAGGGCACTAGATGTTACTTAAACATTCCTACACCTATAAAAACATTCCCTAAAAAAACTAACTGCCCCTATTGGCAGGAGTTCAGTTGTTGAGTCCACAGGACTTACATTTATTCTAGTTGGTACTATAATGATATCAAAGGATGGCAATAGAAAATTTCTTGATTGAGAAATATTGATTGGTAAGTTGGGCCTACCATCTCTAAGAGAACTTTCTAGAAAATTTATCAGTTAAATGGACTTGATAATGGTAGAGAATATGATTCTCATTCCCGACCCATCCCAAAGTTTAGCTTATAACAATTGATCAGTTACCCAATTAGTCTCGTTCCTGACCCGTTCCAATCTTTAGCCTATCACGATTGATTAGTTACCTGATTAGTCAGTATTTGGTATTTAAATAGGATCGAGTACCCGCAACTATCGAATTTGATAGGCTATCTACAATCCATAAAGTCCTTCCAAGTCCAAATCCCGGAAGTTAGGTCGAGATTCGCTTTCTACAATCCATAAAGTCAATTCAAGTCCAAATCTCGTAAAGTCAGGTGGGGAATCACTTCATTGGGGAAAAGCCCAAGAAGCCCAACGACCCAACTATTAAGATCGACTTTTTGCCCAAGCAAGGTCCAACGAGAAGGGTTTTGATAAATCTCCATGTCATTTATTTTGAGAAAATTATAGTTGAGCAAATAAAACTTGAGAAAATCAAATTTGGGTTCTTTCGACGATTATAGAGGTTCGATTTCTAATCTTTTCTACTCCACCCGTTAATCGACTCGTCCATCGATCTTCATTCCTTTTTAGTTTCGTTTATTATTATTGCTCTGTTTACGTATGTTGAATCTTATGCTTCTCATGCTGTATAAATAATATAATCGCCTTAGGTACTGTTAGCAGTTTCTTTTTAGCTGTTTACTTTTTCCACTGTTGGATGACTTTCTATTTTCTAGTTAGATAATCAGTGTTGTATTTGTATAAACTCCTGGAGAGAGAGAGAGGAATTTTGATTTCTGTCATTTTTGTTGAACTGAAAAATGTATTTATTTACTGTTTTTTCTACTTGTAACTGGTTTAGAGAAATGAAGAATGTTAACAATGTCAATGGTACCGAAGGTATCTTACCTCATTGGCCACATTGCTTGTTTTATTCTGGAGCAATATGATGGTTCAGATTTTTCATTTTTATTCCATTTATTTTGCTTATAGTAATTAACCATGTGCTTCATTTTCATTAAATTTACCTCTGGAGTTCAGAGTAAACAGATTCGCCATTACCTATTTCTATTTGAAGGCTTTTTGGGCATATAATTTACAATCTGCGTTAGCTGGATGTAGCTCCAACCTACATATTTAGCCTTTTTATTCAAGTTTGACAGGTCATACTCAAATAAAATTATGATACAGTAGACCAGAAGCTTGTTTCCAAGGATCACACGTCCCAGAAGCATTTAGCATTTTTTTTTTTTTTGGGTAGGTTGAGACGTGGAGCAATAGAGAAAACTCAATTTGTTTTCTGCAGAAGTTTAAAGGATGAATCTGAACAATGTCAAGGTTCCCAAGATGCCTGGCGGTGGTGCGGCATCTTCTTTGGCTAAATTGGCAGTTCTTGCTGGGTTTGGCGTGTATGGAGTTGCCAACAGTCTGTACAATGTTGAGGGAGGGCATAGAGCAGTCGTTTTCAACCGCATTGTTGGTGTCAAAGATAAGGTTTTTGCTTGCTCCCAGTTTCCAATTGACATTGGATTCTTTTAAAGGTTTTTTATTATTATTTTTTCGTGTCTTGAAATAGTTCCATTGCTGAATTGCTATTCTTGCTGTTTTTTCTTGTTATTATAATTTAATATGGTACAAGGCTATGTTGGCCTTCCAATTTTCTTGTTACATATTCTATTTTGGCTTGACAATTATGTAGACTAGAATGTTGGGTATTCTTGCTTCTAGCTCACTTGCCTTCGTTTGCAACTTTCTGTCAACACTCTCGGGGAAGATTGCCCGTTGTCCATGTGCTACTAGAATCTCTTCATTTGGGTGGGCTCAACCAAAAATAGTAGAAAGTTGTATTTACCTTGTTCATTTTCTATGGATAACTAGCAGCTCTTGTATGGTGTGATGTAGTAGCCTATCCATCTCTCTTCTAGCGTGTCGTCTTGTGTCCCTAAACAGTTGCGAATGAGAAGTGACGAGCGTTAATAATGAAATCATTACTTTCTGTAAATTTGTGTTATTAAGGGTTTAACATTATGCTGAAAAAGGTTCCTTCCAAAGAAGGAGAACACAATTAATATATTCTCGTGTCTGATAACTGATATTTTCTGGATGATTGACATGACAGTCGTAAATCATATTTCCTGGCCTGTGGTGGTTTGAAAAAACAATGCAAATCACTTTGGCTTCATCCTGCAGTTTTGTGAACTGTAAGTTCACTTAAAGAACATTCTGTAAAGAAGGATGGTGTTCTTTGCGTTCAGCATTGGTTTCCTGTAAGAGAGGTAGGTGTGTTTTAGATGGCTTTGTCATGCACAACTTTGCTCCGGTGTAGATCTTGAAACTAAGAAAATCAGTTATAAGTCTGCTAAGGTCATGCCATTTCCACTATTCTTCACCAGTTATGGAAGTAAAACTTTTGGAGTTGCGATTTTCTTATCCTTGATCTAGGCCTTTCAATGCTGTGACAAGTGTTCTTGTATACATTGTTTCTCAAATTTTTTCATATATACTCTATCTGCTTATGGCACTGTTTGGTTTTTGAATTTCTGAATGAACACTTTTTCATGAATCTATCTTGGTTTAGTGGTGTTTCATTTGGGAAAAAAATGTTCAAGAGCTTCTGAACTTCAATCTTTGTTTTTGTGTGTGTACATATTCTTTTAGACGACTTTGGCGTTTACATTTATTTTCATGTTACATCTTAGGTTTATCCCGAAGGAACGCACTTGATGTTTCCATGGTTCGAGAGGCCCATCATCTATGATGTCCGTGCACGACCACATCTTGTGGAGAGCACTTCTGGAAGTCGTGATCTTCAGATGGTAATACAACATCCCATTCCCTGTGCCACCAAAACCACCAGGGAAAAAATATATAAAAAATAAATAAAATAAAATAAAACATGTGCATGCTCGCATATCTGTTTCAAGTTTGGAGGCAACCTTAAACAAGCTGCAGCAAGGAAAAAGGTAATGTATAGTGACATTTAAACTTTAAACAAGAATTGTGCTCCTTCATATAAATGCTACTTGTCACAAGGGAACATGTCCAATCCTTATATGATCGCCACCTTTCTAATTTTCTAGACGGGTTAAGGATGATAGAGTTAGTATCTTTTTTGGAAGAGATTTTGTACCTAATCCTAGTCTACTTTTGGAAGACATAAATAAGCAGATAATGCTCATGTTTTTGCTTTCTGTAATTTCATCTGAAGTACTTCTTTCTCTACATGAAAGTTTGTACTTGAAACTTTGCGGCCTTACTTTATGGGAAACAAATATTCAGTCTCATCCAATATTTAAATAAAGGAATACCATATATTAACTTTTGATTATCATCTTATTCTGCTCAAAGTTGTCCGTATAAGCTAATTACAGGTGCACTATGAAATTATGGATTACATACATAGTTATTTAACTGTCACTTGTAAGACTCTCGATTTCTTCTTCTTTTCCCCCCTTTTAAAATGTATTAGATCCTTTTTTCTTGTTCTTCTTTTTTTCCCCTTATCCTGTGTGTGTTTTTTCCTTTGTTAGAAGACCAATTGGCTGACTTAAAATTTCAAGAATATTCTATGTTGATGGAAATAGTCTGCTCAATAATTTTTACAACTGAAACCTTGCTGTCATATCTGACTTGTTTATATAAACATCTTTATTGCAATCAAGAACAAAATTAGATGATCCTGTAATTTGATCGGAATTCTAGTGAACCCGGTTTTGCCCATTTGTAAAATGATGAGGGGTGTATCATGGGCCAAATTCTTCTTGAACTTGTACACATCTTACCTGGATCTCTGATGATTAGAAGTATTTCTCTTGTAAGAAGATGGTATAATCAGATGTCTTGCAAAATCTCTTAGTTTGATAGTCATTGGATCAATGACTTATAGAGGATTTTTGTGGAAGATGCATGCATTCAAAGGAATCATATGTTTTTTCCCTTGCGTTTGCAAGAAGTAGCTATTTTATAAGTTATAAATCTATTTGGACAGTGGATATTATTAGTAGAAGTCGTGATAGATGGTGACTTTTGGTTTTCCAATGATGATATACTATAATATATATATATATATGTGTTTTTTGATCAGTGAATTTATCTTGTTCTTATGCATATAACAACTGATACTTGGTTTGTCATTTAACTGTGCAGGTAAAAATTGGCCTTCGGGTTCTCACACGCCCAGTGCCTGACCAATTGCCCACTATCTACAGAACACTTGGTGAAAACTACAACGAAAGAGTCCTGCCTTCAGTTATTCATGAAACTCTGAAAGCTGTAGTTGCCCAGTACAATGCCAGCCAGCTTATCACCCAGAGAGAGGCAAGTATGCTTTTGTTTTCAGACTATGGTTACTTATTATTGAGATCATGATTAGTTGAAATAAACAGTTAAAGGTTGAACCGCTTGTTGGCCACTAGTTTCAAGCTATGTTAATTCAGTTAGAAATTATTCTGGATAGGTGAATGAATGACTAATTGCAACGGACAGGATTTAGTCTTATGAATCCTCTGCAAACAAGCGTGATTGGAGATGTAAATGTAGTGATATCGAAAAGAAGATGCAGATTTGGTGACTGCATTCTTTATGCCTCTCTGTAGATTCAAAAATTGCTTGGACTAAAATTTGATATGATGCTAACTCTAGAATTATATGTTGCTTTTCTTTCTATTTAACCATTATAAATCTGTAAATAAGAGAATCTTGCAAGTGTTGTTGGATGAAAGGTTAGAGCCAAAAGGAATCCTTATTTTAGATGCCCGGGGCAAAGTGACAAATATCAATAGATGCGACATTTTTAAAATTGACACTAACTTTTACGACTCAAGCATGAGTGGAGAGGAACAAAAGGTGTTTGGTGAGTTGTATCTCACTTTGATCTAGTGTCATTATATTGAATAAATGACGGTTCATTAAATTTTTAGTGGCAACTTAATTTGGTATTTGTTTTTTGGTATTTGTTTCCCATTTCTAAATCTACCTTGCTACTTTTTTTCTTTTATAAAAATATATCTTGTAGGACCCAGGATATTTCCACTACATTCCCCCCCCCCCCCTCAAAATTATATTGTAAATTCATCAATTTGTAATGGGAAACAAACGTTTCAATCAAGCTTTAATTTGTCCTATGATTGGTTCATAATATAATGCATGTCACTAGGCTGTCAGCAGGGAAATAAGGAAGATATTGACAGAAAGAGCTGCCTACTTCAACATTGCTCTGGATGATGTCTCCATTACAAGCTTGACTTTTGGGAAGGAATTCACAGCTGCAATTGAAGCTAAACAGGTAGCCGCACAAGAGGCTGAGAGAGCCAAGTTTGTGGTTGAGAAAGCGGAGCAAGACAAGCGTAGTGCTATTATTAAAGCACAGGTAACAATCCATACTTGGAACTCCGATCCGTTGGCACTTAGTTGTCTATCATTTCATCAATTCCACTTCTGGTCTGCATTGTTTTCAGTTTGGAAACTGGTATTGCACTTGATTATTACAATGATACAATCTTTTATCTTTATGGCTGCCAGGGTGAGGCAAAGAGTGCCCAACTGATTGGTCAAGAGATTGCCAACAACCCTGCATTTATTACACTGAGGAGGATTGAAGCATCTAGGGAAATTGCACAGACTATTACAAATTCAAAGAACAAGGTGTTCTTAAACTCTGAGGATCTCTTGCTGAACCTTCAGAAGATGAACTTGTAGCCTGGGAGGAAGTAGCACTCTTAAGGTAGGAAGGTGGATGAAGTTTTCATTTAGAATTTTTTTGCCCGGTTAAGTTATGGGACCGTCTTGTTAAGAGTTGCCAGTGACGAGTGAAGCATTTTAATGTTTCTTGAACTCTGAGGCACACCATTCTGAATTGTTGAAATATTTGATTTCGCTGAGCCTAATTTCCTTAATTCTCTTGTTACTATGATGATCTTGTGCTTGAAAATTTTCCAGCACTTGAGTGCATTGATGCATGCAAGGAACCTCCCAAATGTGTCATGAAATTACTATATCAAGGGGTACATCTATGTACCCATATGAGGTGTGAGGTACTATAGTAGTGCACATAAAAGTGTCATGAAACTACATGTACTTTCTCAAAAATGATTAAGAGCCTCCTAGTGACAATATAACGGAATGGGACTCTGCTTTCCCCCCTTTTGAACTCATTTCTTTTCTAATTTATGGACAATATTATTAATTTCACCTGACCAATGTTTGGGTCGTTATTACTTGGAATATGCGCATTGAGTTGTATGCATGGTGAAAGCATTCATTTTTATAAGTAGAAATTCTCGACAGAGTAGATTTACGGTGAGATCATTTAAGATGAAAATTTTCTACAGTCGCTAGTTAGTTTCCTTGTGGAATCAACTATATGATTTAGCGTAATAGAAGTTTAAAATGTGTCTTCCTTATTGTCACATGGCCACCTCTCTACTGTGTGAGCGGTTTTATAAGAGAACTAGAACCCTTATTTGAGCTTGTTTGATCCTTGTTATTCTCTTTAATTATAATTTTACGTACTATTGATTTGATATTTTATTTGATACATGTTTAATTACAACTACATATTTCAATTTTTTTTTTTACATTTCCAATACATATTTTACTTCTCTTCTCATTATAATTTCTACAAAATTAGACAAATAATGAGAATCAAATGAGCTCTTAAGAACAGAAAAGTTCCTAAAAGCAAGAAGTTACAATTTTTATTTTGCCAGTGCTTGTGCTCATTATTATGCATGCTCGCCCACATGGCGACCAACTCATCCAAAAAAGAGGCCAAGCCAACCCTTTGGGCCCTCAATATGTTCAATAAAGAGTTGTCACTGTATCCATTAGACACCATAGAATATATCTTCTCTTCCCACCCCAAAACTTGATATCAGAATGCCTAATAATAATAATAATAATAATAATAAAAACTGGCCAATAAACTTGGGCTTTGGTTACACTGATCCAAAAGAGGAAGCTCATACAATTCGGGGATCCAACACGGGGCCCACTGGGTGCGTTAGACTGGGAGAGGCGCAACTATATATCGGGTTATTTTTGCTGCTTGTCCCGCTGAGAATTGGGAAGAATTCTCCGTAAAGGGGGAGATTGATTTGGATAATTCATCTGCGTCATCACCGAATTTGGAAGGGAATAGAAGAAGTTATTTTTCTTCAACACATAGGTTCAATTTGATCTATCGGCTTTTTAATGTTGATTTCGTACTCGATTTGATTGTTGAGAATGATTTATTTTGATTTTATGATGATAGGCCTTTCCTTTTAGTGTTTCATTATGCAGACTCGCTTTCAAACTTTTGGGTTGCGATTCATAAGGTTCTTTTGAGGTAGTGTCGGTTGTGTATTCTTGTTACACTTTTTTTGAGAAAATTAATTGAGCAAAGTAAGATATAGAACTTGAGAAAATCAAATTGGGGTTCTTCTTTAGAAAATTATTCCGGTTCGATTTCTAATCTTTTCTATTCCACCCGCGAACTGATTCATCTACCGCCGATGTTCAATCTCTGTGGGTTTCGTTTATTATTATTGCTCTGTTTACTAATGTTGAATCTTATGCTTATTATGCTGTAAATAGTATAATCGCCTTAGATACTGTTAGAAGTTTCTATTTAGTTGTTTATCTTCTATTGTCAGTGTTGGAAGACTTGCTAGTTAGGATGACTTGCTAGTTAGATAATCAGTGTCATACTTGTAAGCAAATGACCTCTAATGCCACCATTTTTGTGCATTTTCTCATCAATTTTCAGAAAAGTTGAGAAAGAAAGATGAGCTGTGTTTTGTAACAATTTGTGTGTTTTTGTGTCAGCTGCTTGATGCAAGAAATTGGTTTTGACTGTATGGTAATTCTTGCGAATTTTTTATGTGCCTTAATCATGTACGTTGCTGCTTGATTCCAGCTAAAAAGGAAAGTGGGAATTTGGGGGAAAATTAACAATGCGGTTCTAAAGAAAAACTAACTTTGTTGATGTTGTTAAAGAGGTAGGGTATGAAAAACAGTTTAGGATCTCATTATATTGCCTGTCAATGGCTGATGGTTGACGGTTGATATCTTCTGGTTGCATCCCCCTATTGGATTTTGATACTTTTTGTGGATATGTAAAAGTTTGGTTTTCTGATATTGTTCTCATCCATAGCTTGTTGCTATATTGCCCTCGGCAATTTTGAGAATAGCAAGTTGACAATCTTTTTATTGCTCGTTTAAGGGGCTGGATCAGAAGGGATTCGCAAAAGTTTAAGATTCAGTGCTTTCTTGAGGTATGGCAGGGCTTTCCGGATACAGTGCTCTAGCTCCCAAGACAAAGAATTTGATTGTTGCTGGAGGCTTGACAGGGTTTGTGTTTGGGGTTTATTACTACACCATGAGAGCTGTTGGCGGTAATGACGAACTTCAGGTTGCCATTGATAAGTTTGAAGAGAAGAAACGTAGGAATGAATCTGAAGCAACCCTGGGACCAAAGGCTTAATCGTGCACCAGAGCAGGCAGTATGTTGTTAATTCAATTATTAGTATGATTTTCAGTTGCCAAATTTCCCCAAATATTTGAACTAATGCTGAACTTGTAGATAAATTGCTCAAGACTCTTGTGTGACGATGCTTATGATGTGACGGTTTTTGGACACCAGCGTGAAAGTATTATCCACCGCTAATACTGTACCTAGAAAATTTGGAAAAATATATCGTTTTGTCAATACTTTTGGGCTAACAATGGGGAAATCTGCTTAGTTGATTCGTAGTGATGTTTCCCAATAGAGAATCTCATCCAGTAGATATATATTGCAGTCCATTATAATACTCTTGATCTCTCTGAAGCCTTATTTTTAATTACAATTCATGCCTAATGTTCTACCTCCTTTATATATTGACGTTGAGTCTTGCCAAATCAATACGTCAAGAACCAATCGCTGCAAACTAAAACATGGAAAACACTCAAAAATTGAGATCGGAAGAGCACACGTCTAACTCCAAAATATGAACTTGAACTCATATAGAAATCTTTGGAATATGAAAATCTAGGACCTCTTTTAGTGTAATAATAGGCATGGCACAGATGAAATTTTCTAAGAAGATAGATAAAGCTCTTTATAAAGGAGCGTTACTTTGATGTGGCATGAATCTAACAAAAGTAGTCATATACGGTGTGGGCTATTTTTCTTAGATTCGTGCCAAATAAGGGTAAGATTTCTTTATAAGAAGTCTTATCTATTTTTGTAGAAGTACACTAGCACTGATTCAGCATTTGCAGCACAAAGTTTTTAACATTTTCAAATGGAAGATTCATCATTGCATGAGCCAATTTAAGCTCCTAAAGCATGATAACCTCTACACATTAGATGATAAGAGTGTTCAACCAGCCATTTGACAAAGATCAAAATTCCTGTGGATATGACAACATAACATAAACTGCCAAAACCCATTACCATTGATCTAAAAACCCAATGGCATATTACTCAGTACTCATTACTAGTGATGAATTCTTTACCACATTCATTATTTATGATGAATTCTTTCCCACATTCATTATTTATCATATATTTTTAGAAAAATTAATTTTTTGCACCTCCATATGGTGTTATACATTCTCCAAAGAAATCACTATTCACTAAATCTATTTCAAAAAAAAAAATCTAAAAGTACAAGCCCTCATATTACAAGAGATTCAAGGGAAGTAATATTATAACAAATGATATGTTCTATATGATTTACCCCCTAATATTAATTTTTAACCACTTTTCACTAAAAAAATATTTAAAAGATTTTTTTATTTTTGTTCTAAATCAGCATCATCAAATATTATTACTATTCTATCCCCTCAACTACTTATATTATTAATATGAGAATGTGAATTTGATTGAAATCATATAAAATAAAAGTATATATAAGCGGGAGAGTACATAAATATTTATATATTTATTTATTATTTAATTTAATTTTTTAGAAAATATCTTGACTCGAAAAGCTAAACCGGAGATATAACTTTTATTTTTTTGAAGGATATGACTTTTATTATATATATATGTGTATATAACTTTTATTATAATTAAGTATATTATATATATGTGTATAAAAGATATTAGAGATTTAATTTGAAACTTAATTAGTTAGAAATGTGTATATAGATTATTATTAATAAAATAAAATAAATAAAAAAAGAGGCATATATAAGTAAGATAGTGGTTTTGACGGAAAAAGTTATATATAGCCACTATCTTTAATATATACAAAAAATAAGATTGGCGATGCTCACTCCTCTTGCTCACCAGTCGTGCTGTCTGGCTTGTGATAACCATTAGACATGCCCAATCATGTGCCAAAATGATTTACTGCCGTACTGTAAAATGGAGATTGCTACAGTGTTGTACGAAATACCGCATGGTAATGGAGGTCGATATGGCGCACCACTGTAGCAATAGAACATACCAATTTGGCATCTCCTTTTTTTTTTACGGAAATGCCATTTAAACATTTTTTTTTTTGAATTTCCCACGATAAAATCTTACTCCTTTTTTTTTCTTTTTGTTTTGTTTTCTTTCTTATTTTTTTTTTGGGTTGTTATTTTATTGTAATTAGATTCTTGTTTTTTTTGGATCCTTTGTTTTCCAATGTAAATTTTTTTGCCTAATTCGTTTGCGTGCTATTCTTTTGCCCCTTTTTTTAGCGTTTGATTATTAATACTATAAGAGAGTTGGCGACGGCCTTAGAAGAATGCTAGAACGGTTTCAACCGGTGCTTCTAAACACAGGGGCGGGGTTAGTACTACCGTGGCATTTGCGTACATCAAAATATAAGTTCATACTAATTTGCATAGAAGTGCTATTTGTACACATAAAGTGTACAACTTTTATACACACCCCTATAAATTTACTTACACTCCTCAAAAGTTGTAATTTCAAGTATAATGGAATAAATAATATTTAAGTAAATATAAGAGGGTAAGTACAAAAATTGTACACTTTGTGAGATCGGAAGAGCGTCGTGTAGTTAAGTAAATATGAATTTTTTTTCAAATATTTATTTATAAAGAGCAAAAATGGGATTTGGCCCAAATAGGGATACCAAGCTACTCCAAAATCTGCTCCTGCTCTCAGCGGCGTACCCAAGACGCCGACTGAGTGGAGGCATAATTTAACTATAAAAATTGTGTAACATGTACTATGTTTATATCAAAAAATTAATTGTTTTTAATATCGTATTCTTTATTAGAAAAATGGTACTTTTAAAACATATTCATTATATAATATCTCAATAAATTTATATAATTTTTACTATTTGAGTTTTTACTAATCCAATAATAGCTACTTTTTCATTCAAAGTATACTAGCTACTTCAATCTATATTATCCATTGATCTTTAGTAATTACTATATAAAAATTACAAAAGAATAATATATTTAAAAAACAAAAGAAAGTAATCTCATGGTTGTGGGGGCCAGCGCCTCCATTGGCCCCCACTGATAGGCGAAATCGCAAGTGCACGATATCGTTCAAGTAGTATAGGACTAGAAGAGTCCCGAATATCGATCCCACAGGGAAAGTTGTCACCTATTTCTATTGAGTCAATTTCACACCAGTTGAATAAGAAAATTAAAAGTTTGTAAAAAAATAATGGGATTGTTTAAACTATCAATTAAATGCTTTATCTATTTTAATCTAAGAAGCAACTAGAAAATATACGAATGAAGGCGTTGAGACTCACGAATCCACAATAAACAGGCATTCCAATTATGCAATCCCACTCATGACAATTCACCATCACGTGCTCACAACCAGTTTCACAAGTTTAATTGAAAACCTCTCTCGAGCAAATTCAAATCTAACCAACCAAGTAAACCCACTATATCTCTATGTGAATTTTAACCTAGTTGAGTGCATTAATTAACAAGAAACCATTTTTGTGGTCACACAAATCATAAAAGGATATCCCTATCTTCTATGCAATTTATGTTTTCTATTGAAGTGCTAAATTGGTGACTTACCTTTCGGTTTCCTCACGAATTCACTAACGCAATTACAAGTTGATTAGGCTCATAAAAGGGAATTACATATCACAATAGAAAATAAGCACGCAATAACAATTAGAGTCATGAATGGGATTAACACAATCAAAACATATTTATTGCTTCATCGATTATCTCAACAAGGAAAATTAGTTACGTATAATAAATGAATTCATAACAAAAGCATTCATAGGGTTTAATACATGACCAGATTCTAGAAATAAAAAACGAAGAATAATGAAGGAAACGTTTGCACCAAACAAAGAACTCCGCTCTTCAATCTTCGCGCGAACCTCGACTTTAACCCTTGCTCCAATCTTCTAGCCTCAAGAATGAGTTTCTTCTCATGAATCTCCCCTTTTACCGAAGAGTTTTCGTTCTTTTATAGTTGGGGAGGCCTTAGAACCCTAGAATGTGTCAAAAAGGGCCCAAAAACGCGTAAACGGCGTCTCTCGATATAGGCCGCGGGTAGGGGCGGTTTGCTTGCAGCGCCCACCAGCGGCCTACTTTCAGCACGTGCGATTCAGTCCCTGATTTGAGTTTTTCTTGCGGTAATGGTCCTTTTCAGCTTTTTCTTCATTTAAGCACGTCCCCAAACTTTTTGACCTATTCATTAGGGTCCCCGCTCTCTTTAAACATGACACAAATGACCTCTTTCAAGTTTCCCAACGGTGGCATTCGGCCTTCACACTTGTTGACATTGATCTTTTCTCTTCCCACTCCCGAGTCTTCACATCTTGATGCATGTAAAGCTCAATTTGGTTCAAAAATAGTTCTTTTCACTTATATCATTCCAATTTGAGCTTTTTCACCTATATAAACTATATTCACACAAATTAGGTAGAAATCTGTTCGATTTCATATAGAATTGTATAAGTTAAGAGAAGTATTTTTGCATATAAAATACACTTATCACCCACCTCCTTCCGCCACTGCCTGCTCTAAGAAGTAAGCCAACGCGTGTGCATTGCTTTATGTTTTATTTTTTTCACGCATTGATGTACGCTTAGTACAATACTTGACATTAAAACATTCACTTATACTCGCTAGAACACTGGTCTCAACTCTTGACCTCTCATTTGACATCAGACTGTACAGGTTAACTACGGAGACAGAGGCTAAAGGCGAGGAAGATCAACGCCAATGCTATAAAGGCAACAACAACAACAACAACAACAACAACAATAATAATAATTACAACAATCAAAAGAGATAGGATCAAAAACTAGTGACGTTATCAGCGATCCGTGGAACAGAGTTTGATACGGATTAGGGTAATCATATTACCTCCACGTTAATTCATTCTCTCATTACATTTTCTTATTTACTTAAATATATCTGTAAATAAACTCATGTCAATAACCTTACTTTAATATATTCTTAATTATATTGTCAAAAAAATACGTTCTTAATTAATATAAATTTATACAACAACAATTAATATTTAACCCCTTTATCGAGTAATATTCACTCACCCCCTGTGAGCGGGGTTACACCAGTCACTTCTAATATGTCACACACATAATCGACACTCATCACAGTCATGTTTGTGTCACGTCCGACCATGTCACCGCTATATCAGAAATGAGTAGTGTAACCCTGTCCATAGTGGGTGGGTGAACAAAATTACCCTTTTATCTTCCTTAATTTATTTTTTTCCCAACTCATCTTGTATATAGATTCTTTCTCGAGTAATGTTCACTCACACACTGTGCACCGCCTACTTCTAATGTATCACACATATAACTAGCACACATGGCGGCTATGTATGTGCCACGTCTGGCCATGTCACCGCCACATTAAAAATGGGCGGTGTAATCTCACCCACCGTGGGCAGGTGAATAAAATTAATTCTTTCTCATGGCTAGCAAATTACATTGTGACTTAATTTTCTTGGCACTCCAATAAACATCAATTGTTGACATCTATTCTATAATTGACGACAAAGATTTAAAAAATAAAAAATAAAGAAAAACTCTGGTATACTAGTAATTGTTTGGAAAAGTTTTTCCGTCTTATTATCTCTCATTCTTTTATACTAGTTGTATGTTCGTGCGTTGCACGAAATATAATAATTGGCAAAAAATGTTTAATAATTTGAAGAATTAAATAATCACAATTTTATTCCGTACTACTCACTCATATCCAAATATTGCTAATAATTACAATTTTATTGTGCAACAATTCTTTCACTTAGAACAAAGCTAATTAAATTGTCATTCATAAAATAATGCTTTTAAATAATAAAAATGAGAATTAATGAGGAACTTTTTAATATAAATTTAATTTCCCAAACAAAGCACGCAAAAGAGAGCATATATAATTTATATAACTCTAAAATTACCATAGACTCATATTTTTTGTTCAATAAGCATCAACACAAGAAGTCTAAGAATACATTTAGAGTGTAGATGTTATTCATTTATCAGAATAAATTCTGTGTCATATTCATTCTCTACCACATATTCTTAGAAAAATTATTTTCGCATATCCTCATATAGTGCTATTAATTATCCAAAAAAATCACTATTAATTTTTACAACAAAGGAAAATTCTATATGATTTACCCTTAGTATTAATTTTTAACCACTTTACACTTTAAAAAGAATTAAAAGATTTTTTTTTATTTTTGTTCTAAATCTTTGTTATCAAATATTATTACTATTGTATCCACTCAACTTAAATTTTTACCAATATAAATTCCTACAAAAAAATAATAAATTAAGTAATGCAGTAAATATATAGTTGTAGATTTTATGATATGCGGTTTATCATATCATATTGAATTGAATTAAAATAAAATAAAAGTTTTGAAATTAATTTACTTTATTTTTTTATTGTTGTTGTTATTGTCGTTGTTGTTGTTATTATTATTATTATTATTATTATTAGGAATAATTAATTTAAAAAAATCTTATTTTGTAATTTCTTATGTATCATTATCTACACGAATTATTCTCATTGTATATCTCTTGTGTTGTTATCAAGTTTAGTTGTAATGAGCCTAGATAAGAAGTATAGATATCAATGTATAGAGTGTATTTATCATGTTAAGTCTTGAGTTTGTATAAATACTTTATCACAGTAGCAATGGATATATTCTTCTCCATTCTTGAAATTCTTTATGGTATCAAAGCTTTAAATCTCAAACGAGGAAAAAAGTCGATCCATGGCATCCACTAATTCTGTTCCTTCTTCTACAAATGATTCCGGTTCTACTCCTCCCAATCATCCCATCAACAATTCTCCTTCCCTTGTTGTCATCAACGCATCTTCTTAAACAACAATCAAGCTCACTCCAACCAACTACTCTGTTTGGTAAATCGAGATCCATAGCCTTTTAATTGGCTTTGATCTCCTTCGCTACGTTCCGATAGATCTTTTCCTTGTCTACCCCCTACAATCACTATAGAAATCAAGAAGTTCCTAATCCAGCCTTTGCCGAATGGATTCGCCAAGACAAGCTTTTGTTTAATGCAATTGTTAGTTCAATGTCACCAAATTTCGTTTCATTCACAGCAATCGCGAAATCTTCGCAAGAAGCATGGAAAACTATCCAAAACACTTATGCCAAACCTTCTCGAGGCCGCATTTTAAACTTGAAAAATCGCCTAAATTCTCTTAACAAAGGCGATAGCTCCATCACAGAATATATGCACTCTATTAAAAGTATGGGTGATAGCCTCAGTCTTATGAACTATTCTCCCGACCCAGATGAACTCACGCTTCAAATTTTCAAAGGCTTGGGTCTGGAATATAATGGACTCTATGAGGCAGTTCGTGTAAGAGAAACCTCTATATCTTTTGACGAACTGCATGAAAAATTAATTACCCGAGAAACACAGTTGATGGCTGAATCCAACACAAATGCCTCATTCACTCATCACTCTCCTATCATGGCTAATCTTGCCTATAAACAACAGCCCAACACCCAATCAAATCAGCAAAACAAACAAACACAACAGAACCACTCACCCCAAAATGCATCTCTACCTCAAAACTCAAACAATCAATAGCCTCATCTTTACAAGGGATATTGTCAATAATGCAGCCAACAGGGACATTCAGCAAAACGATGCCAAGTTTATAAATATATCCCATAGACATCAACTAATCAATCAGCTTACTCAAATTCTAACCCTTCCAATTTCACAACAAATACAGCCACATCTCCTTCACCAACGTCCTCTGAATGGCTACTCGATTCGGGTGCATCTCACCATGTCACAACTGATATTCAAAACCTCTCCCTTCATTCAGACTACTTAGGCCCATATGACATACATATTTGGGATGGTCCAGGTTTGAGTATCACTCATACTGGCACAAAAACTTTATCCACTTCTTACTCTAAATGTCATCTTTTTAATGTCCTTTGTGTTCCAAAAATGAAAAGAAACCTCATATATGTTAACAAATTTTGTACTAATAATCATACATCTGTTGAGTTCTCACCATTTGATTTTGTTGTGAAGGATCTGCAAACTAGAGCTCCTTTAATACAAGGACCAGCTGAAGATGAAGTTTACAAGTGGCCAATATTATCACCAAAGGAAATCTTGATTGGCTTTTCTGCTTTTCTTTCTACATTGTCAATTTGGCATAGTAGATTAGGTCACTCATCAAATAAAATCTTGTCTTATTTAGTGTCATCAAACAAGTTGTCGTTGTCGTCGAATCTTATTTCAAACTCTAGTTGCAATGCTTGTCAATGTAATAAAAGCCATAAATTACCCTTTCATAATCCAAGCCTTACTAGCAAGATCGGAAGAGCGTCGTGTAGGATTAATTTATTTTGATGTATGGACCTCACCTATACAGTCGAATGAAGGATATAAATATTATATATGCTTTGTCGATCATTTTATGCAGTATGGCTTTACCCAATGCGCAAAAAATCTGAAGTTTATAATATATTTACCCGTTTCAAATCATTAGCTGAAAACTTTTTCCACTCAAAAATAATCCGTCTCTATACTGATAATGGAGGCGAATTTATGTCATTCTCACAATTCCTATCCACTCAAGGCATTACTCACCTCACCACCCTACCGCACACGCCAGAACATAATGGATTCGCTGAAAGACGACACTGACATATTGTAGAGACGGCTCTAAGTTTACTGCACCATGGTTCAGTCCCACTTAAATATTGGACTTACGCATTCAACACTTCAGTTTATCTAATAAACCGTATGCTTAAGTTTAATTTATCATTCAAATCATCATTTGAAAAATTATTTAAGCACCCACACAACCTAGCCAAACTTCAAGTGTTCAGTTTTTTGTGTTATCCATGGTTAAAGCCATACACTAAACACAAATTAGAAATGAAATCCCGACCTTATGTCTTTTTTGGATATTCCAACACTCAAAGTGGCTATATATGTCTTGATCCCAAGTCCAATAAAATTTTCGTCTCGCGACATGTAGAATTTGTTGAGACCATATTTCCATTTTCAAAAACTTACCAATAGTCAATTTCTACAACCAACAGAGATGATTCTTTTATCACTAAAGAATCCTCCTCCCTTATCTATAACACTCAGCCCTTATCAATACCTCCCACAACCACAAACCTCTATGGGAATTCCAAGTGATAATGTTCTGCCACTACGGACTTCTTCTCCAACTATAACTCCATTAATGGATGACTTTCTGAATGCAGGTAATTCTTGTTCATCATTCTTAATGCACGTGGACACTTTGTCTCCTCAAAATCCCACACAAGAATCACCTCTAAAAGTTGACAGTAATCCTAATCCCACTCATCTTTCTTTGCATAGTCCGCTATGACAAAATAATTCCACATCATCCTCTTTCCCTCAATCCATATCTACAACAACCCCAACTCATTCACAAATTCACCAACCCATATCTACCATTCAACAACTATCTAATCAACTCAACTCTCTATCTATCTCTAAAGAAAGCCCATCCTACTCCACTACTCCATCAACACGTCACTTATCTCTTCCAACAACTCCAAACAATGGAAACCAAAACTCCAAACAATGGAAACCAATCTTCTCACTCATCACCCCTCTTTTTGCCTTCAACAAGAAATGAAATACAATTAAACCCATTGTTCTCTTCCTCAACTGTCCCAACTACAAACCCAAACACTCCAGTAGAGCTTCAAACTCCTCACAACTTCACTAATCAACACCATATGATAGATCGGAAGAGCACACAATATTCATAAACCAAACCCAAAATTCAACTTCCTTGCTCAAACTTCCACCTCTATGCCACTTGAACCCATATGTGTTACTCATGCACTCAAGGACCCGTTATGGCGTCAAGCCATGTCTCAGGATTTTGATGCATTACTACAAAATGGAATGTGGGATCTAGTTTCGCCATCTTTGGAACACAACATACTTGGGTGCAAATGGGTTTTCCGTATCAAACGGAAACCAGATGGCTCAATTGATCGATACAAGGCACGCTTAGTTGCCAAAGGTTTCCCTCAATGAGAAGGCCTTGATTTTCATGAAACATATAGCCCTATTGTTAAACCGGCAACTGTGCGTATGATGCTTTCTATTGCACTTTCTAATGACTGACAAATTTGCCAATTAGATGTCAACAATGCATTCTTGCATAAACATCTAACTGAGGATGTATACATGGCTCAACCATCTGGTTTCATTGACAAACAATTTCCAAATCGTGTTTGTCATCTTAGGCAGCTCTTCCGATCTATATATGGCCTTAAACAGGCCCCCGTGCATGGTATACAGAACTTTATAATTTTCTACTCAATTTTGGGTTCTCTAGGTCTGTGTCTGATCATTCTTTGTTCAATTATTAAAAGTCTAATTTTACTCTCTATTTACTAGTGTACGTAGATGATCTCATTCTCACTGGAAACTCCTCACAAATTATATCTCACTTCATTACTCAGTTAGCTCACAAATTTTCCATTAAAGACCTGGGGTCTTTATCCTATTTTTTGGCATTGAGGTAATATATAATCCGAATGGATTATTTTTATCTCAATGCAAGTACATTCACGACCTTCTAATCAAAACCAAAATGCTGATTGTAATGAAGTATCAAGTTCGTTGCCATCTAAAGTTTCCCTTCTTTTAGAAGGTGTCCCTCTCTCAAATCCTTTGGAGCATCGGTCTGTTGTAGGTAGTCTACAATACTTCAGTCTTAGTCGTCTAGATATATCGTTCAATGTTAATAAACTGTCGCAGTTTACGCATAATCCTACATCTATTCACTGGACGTCTACAAAGCGGTTATTGAGATATCTTAAGGAACTATCAATCCCGGTCTCTTCCTTAGAAAATAGACCCTCAATTTCTTACATGCCTTTTCTGATGCTGATTGGGGAGGGCGGTAATTTTTATGATCGTTGTCTTATAGGTGTATACATCGTTTTCTTGGGCTCCAACTCAACTTCTTGGAGCTCTAAGAAACAATCTATAGTAGCCCGTTCATCAACTGAGGCTGAATATCGAGCAATTGCAACAACTGCTGCTGATATTGCATGGCTACAATCTTTATTATCAGAACATGGAATCCAGTTTACTCAACGACCTGTTATGTATTGTGATAATATTGGTGCCACATACCTTTGTGCTAATCCAGTTTTCCATTCACGAATGAAGCACATTGCCATTGACTTTCATTTTGTCAAGGAAAAAGTCCAAAATGGAGAGCTTCATGTATCGCATGTCTCCTTAGCCGATCAATTCATAGACATGCTCACCAAACCCTTGTCTGGCTTGTGACTATCTACCATTCGAGTCAAGATTGGAGTTGTTTCACCATCCATCTTAAGGGGACATATTAGAAATAATTAATGTTAAAAATCTTATTTTGTAATTTCTTATGTATCATTATCTATACAAATTATTCTCATTATATATCTCGTGTTATTATCAAGTTTAGTTGTGATGAGTCTAGATAAGATGTATAGATATCAATTCATAGATTGTATTTATCATGTTAAGCCTTGAGATTGTATAAATACAAACTCAAGATTTAATAACTTAAGATTTGAAATTTGTCGGTCAGCTATTAGAATTTTAAGAAATTTAAAATTTTTGAAGATAATCCAAAAATTAATAGAATAGATATACCAATAACTAATGGATAACAAATAGCATAACATTGCAGATTAATACAGAGCTTAATTACGAATGTGTGTATGTGTGTGTATATGTGTGTATGAAAAAAAATATAAGATAGGAGTTTAACTTACAATCTCCAAACTTGTATATGATATTATGAGAATATGTATAAGATGGAAAGCATATAAAATAAAAGCATATATAAGTAGGAAAGTAGATGTATATTTATTATTTTATTTATTTATTTGTTTGGAAAATATCTCAACTCGAAAATCTGAACCCATGATATAACTTTATATTATATATGTCATAATATATTATAATTACATATATTCTATATATGTGTATAAAATAAAAACAAATATAAAAGATATTAGAGATTAGCTTAATTAGTTGGAAATTTATATATATTATATATATGTATATAATAATATTATTAAAATAAAGCAAATAAAAAAAGAGGCATATATAAGTTGGATACTGGTTTTGATGGGAAAATTTACATATCTACTATCCTACTTTAATATATATATATATATAAGATAAGATTGTACACGCTAAATAAAATTTAAATTAGCATCTTGATAAAAATTAAAATTTTCTTAACCGTGAGTTCAAGGAAAAAGAGAGAAAACATGACTTTTTGTTTTAATAGACACATAAGTTTTAAGAATTCATAAGTGATGATTTCTCTTATGTTTTTATTAGATTTTAATTTTTGGCAAAATGGAGCAGACACTAGGACACTAACTTTTATCTCTCCACCAAGAATTTAAATCAATGAAGGTTTAAAAAGAAAATATTTGAATCGATGAATGATTGTGTGGGCTGATGAATGGTTGGGTGTTCATTGATTCTATTAAATTGATTATGTTGGAAGATTGAATTGATTGTGGTGAAAAGAGAAAAAATTAAGACTTAAGTACTTTGTGGTATATAATATATTATTATATATTTTTTAAACTTTTAAAAGGTCGGTTATTAGTGTAAATTTAATGTGGTGTTTTAGTTAAAATGAAAAGTTATTGGAGGTGGATATATAATTTGGTGGGAAGAACAATTATTATAGTGGTATAATTACCCTATGGATTATCATCACTATTTGAAACCAAAGTCATTAAAGTTAGTTTCCGCAACATCTAATTGATATGAAAGCAATGAAAGTTGGTTTTTGCGACAAGAAGGCCATGCAATACTACGATAATTATTTGAGCCTCTTTGTCGTTAACATACTCTTTCCCAAGAAGTTGGATGTTAATCCGCACAAATTAGACAATTTTTACAATACACACTACCACTAGAACACTGCCAAGTACCTTATCAATGAAAAGTAGTTATAATATAGACACTTGACATTGTATTATTGGTAGCAAGGTTCTAAAATACTTAAGGCATGAAAAAACATCAAAATCAAACATTGATCCTAGACACGCTGAAGAGCCCCAATACGTTATAAAAATGCCATCAATGCGTTATAAAGCGCAATGCATGACGAAGCGTGAAACCCAAACTTCAAGCATAAGCATCATCTAGACGTCGTGTAAGCGAGCTTTTTAGAACACTGTCTGGTAGTGGTAGTGTGTATAGTGTATTGTAAACATTACCCAGGGTGGGCATTAGAAAATTCCTACATATTCAAGGACATACAATGATACATAATCCGATATCTAACACTGCTGAATGCCCATATGAAAGAAAAATTCAAAACTCACCACGCCGCCCAATTCTGTAGTGTCCTGAAGCTCAGAACGAGCACGGTTGTTCATGAATCATTGTTTCAGAGTGATTTCACATAAATAGACATCCCTGTGACCATAACGATTAACAATGAAAAAGTAGTTATTGTTTGCAACAAATGGTATTTAATTTTGGATTCAATCTTCGATTTGCAGAGAGTTCTTCAATCTTCCAACAATATGCGGCAACATTTTGATGCTGTCTTGAATGGACTGGTCGACACATGACTCCAAATCCTTCATGGCATCACTTCGGTTTTGCAGGAGCTTGGATGTCTCAAGTTTGTCTTGGCAGACCATCAGAGATCGATTCAATTTTTCCTGTATGTATCAAAAGACATTCATGTGAGCATTTCAATTTATATAGATGGTGAAACAAACTGATAACCTACTCAATTCAGAGGCCGTCATGCAACAAAAAGAATGATACAAACTTTGGATCATGGATAACATGCCAATTAGTAACCATAAATAATAATACCAAAGAAGTTCTCTATTGGAAATCATGAGGGAAAGGCTTTGAGTAAGTACTACCACCACTACTACCAGTTACCACATCTTGGACCTGTGAGCCAGTGATATGTGGTGCACCTTAAGACCCACACAAGAACATTGGCATCGAATTCTCAATAGGCTCAAGCAATTGCTTTTGCACATCTTTCAGCATCCACTATTTACATAACTTCATTATCCAAATAATATAGGAAAACAGATTTTGTTAAATTCTTGCTTCCGTGTCACAGCCACACAAGCAAAGTAGGAATGCCAGGCATGTGGGACTCTATAGGTGACTCATACACTAACACGTGGTGTAAAACTTGCATTCTATTGGTGCAACTATAACAAATAAGAGTTCTATTGTTTTCCCAAGTTGAACCTCCAGGTCCCTTTTAATCATTATTATTAAAAACTAAAATTATTAATGGAAAAAAATTGTTTCAGTATTCTTCTAAATTTCAAAACCACTTTTATTCAATCCCATATTATGTTTACAAACCATTTTTGAGCAACTTCTGCAACAGACTGTAAGAGCTTTGTGGAAATAAGCCATCATTTCCTTACTTTTTAAAGCTCATATATGAAAACAGTGTCACCATTTGAATCACACTTGAATACCATCAAAACCTCATCCTAGAGCAAATAAATTTAACACGAGGTTGCCTATCATCAAGAAGAATAAGCCTGTAATATGAAATGGTAAAAGCAGCTTAAACTTTCATCTGTATAATTTTTTCACTTGATATCATCTATGAGCGACTTTATCATGGTAAATCTGTTCCAACAAACGACATTTTCCTCACTTTCAACATATCAAAATTCTGAGGTATAGAAAAACACAGATCAGGTAACAAGTACACAGAATGACGAATGCATATAAAAGAAAAGAAATGGAAAAATATGTAGGGGGACATGACCACTGCAATAACTTGAAATTACATATTAGGCTGTCAATAACTATGGCCTTTCTTTTTCTACAGTTGAACTAATGAGCTTGAGATCTTTATAGAAAGCATAAGGTAAAGAACCAGACACGAGAAAATAAGCTACACTATAAGGCGCAGAAATTTATGTTTCTTTACCAGGAAGATCAAACTACCCACAAATCAACACCATAACATCCTATAATGGTATTGGTACCAAAATGTCTTAAAATTTTGCAATTGTTCGAGCACTAATTTGAGATATTTTAAGACCTCGAATTACTTAGAAAATCTTGAATCATTTTGTAAATGATGATATATGATACATCCATAAACACACGTGCTTTGTTTTGCACCCACATTGTCACAGACAAGCCGGGACACATGCACAGACTCTAACCTGTTTGTGCAAATTAGAGCTAACGTACAATAATCTCAGTAGTAAAATCATGACATGAACAAATAAAGTTCAACACAGAACATTGGAAATATTTAATATCCTGCCGAGTAACAGCCAACATTAACATCTATCCATATTAAGGAAAAAATATTCAGAAGGAATTGAATTATTACCTGAAATTTAGCCATCTCATCTTCGACGAGATTCTTAGCAGTGAGCACAGGCACAGTGCAGTGCTCCGCACAATTTTCTATCTCCGCCTGCTTTCGTCTCCTGTCGAAACACTCATAGGCGCACTTAAAATATGCTTGCTGAATCCAACAAGCCATATCGTAAGAACGCAAAGAAGAAATTTATAAGCCAAAAAGTACCTGTTAGTTTCAAATTAAAAATAAATAACGTACATTCTTCTAAGAAAAAGATGTGTGCGTGTATGTATTAAGGATCCTCGAAATACCACATATATCAGATAAAGAGAAACATATAAGCAAAAATTTAACCAATTATTAGTTTCAAAAACAAAAAATTAATACGTATTCTTAGCAAGAGCATCTGTGTATATAGTGGGGTCTTCAAATCCAACACATCGTAATACCGCCAACAAAAATGGGGAAAAAGCACGCAGTTAGCTTCAAATAATAATAATAAATACTACTCAAGAAGGGAAATTTTCGCATTTCATGGGACCTGAAGGGTAAAACTGATATGGTCCTGAACACCAGAGAGTTGTGATTGGGCGGCACTGTTGACTTCGTTCAGTTTCTGCCTCAATCTTTCAGTTACAAGTCGTTCTTCTGCGGCAGCTATGTGATCCATTTTAATTGATTATTTTCCCCTTCTTGGGCTATGTTTCTGGCAAGTTCTGGTACTTTATGAAGAATAAAGGGATTTGGGGATTTTAAGGAGAAAAGGGGTTTAGGGATTTCGGGGGTTTACGGGTTTTATTGGCTTTTCTTGTTTGCCAAGTTCCCATATAGGGTTTTGTGGTGTGACCCGAGTCCCGTTCCTTTCGACAACTATTTATAAATAACTTAGCTTAATCGCCATTTTATTATAAATTAGAAGAAAAAAATAGAAAATATAGAGAAAAATTAGAGAAAAAACTCATAAATTATATTCTAATATGAGAACTAAAGTAACCTATTTACAGGTACAAGTCTAAGGTTTCAGGGGCACAACAGTCATTCACTAAATGCAATAATTATTTACAACACACTATCTCATCAAAAACCTCATTTGAGAAAAATCTATGGGAAAAATATACCAAACTAAGAAAAAAGAGTACAATTAATTCTGATTCATTTTTGGATTGTCCAAATATTGCTTCATTAAAACCTTACCAGAAAAGCTCAATGAGACAAAAACGGATTGAAGGAAAAAGAGTACAGCTGCTTCCTCTGATTTCAGTCAACAATGGTTCTCGTGTTTAGTTTTCCATATCTCTTCGATATCTTCAATACTTTGACATATATTCTACTTCAGGCAGCATCCACTCTTTAGGAGTTTTATATTGAGGGTCATTATCATATATGTCACAGACATTTATTACACAAAGAATACGCCTTGTTAAAACCTTACAAGAAAAAAACCATGTGGGAAAAAAATCCAAGTGAAGGAAAAGGAGTACATTATTCTTTAGATACGTCATTGATGTTGTCTAGTTAAAAACCTTGCTAGGAAAACTCATTGGGACAAAACCAGAGTCAAGGAAAAAAAATAAAACGCGTATCTCTCTTATATTAACTGACAATATATACAAGAACTTTAAGTTCTTTATATGCTTCATTTAAGCATACCAAATCTAATTATATATTTTTATATATTGCCAGTCAAATGAAACTTCAGGTTCCAATAACATCCGCCACATACTTAATACTCTTTTAGCATGAGTATTGATCATTATATTATTGATATTATAACAATCTGTATGACTGTCTTTTTATCTTAGTCAATATTCAATGTCAATAATTTTGATGAAATTGATTCATCATCCTAACTATTTATTGAGTTTATAGGCATGTATAGTTGACTATTATTTCTTGTCGATTCGACATAATTTCAGTATAGACATAACTTATCGAGATCTCTTTATTTTAATAATTTCAGGTACCTGAGCTTCTTTAGGCACTTTTTAATTACGTATATTTGTATACTCTTCTAGAGTATATATGCCTCAATAAGACCATCACAGATATCTGCTCCCTATTCTTTTCATAGATGTTTATTTTGAAATCAATCATGTCATGCTTTAGGCATGTCATTGATACCATAAATCCTCTTATAGGAGTTTATATCAATCCAAGTTAGAGTATTTAACTTATTATATCAAATGTAACTAGGTAGTAGTAATTTAAAATGTATACAATCTTGTAAACTTCAAGTTTGTATTATACACGCTAGGATTGCAATTACGCATTTCATATACTTGTTACCAACTATCAATTCCTCTCTTTAATGCTGAGAAGACTATTTAATTTAAGAAATAGTCAGAAAAGCATAATACAATATATCATTCTTCATGGATGAAGCATACAAATAGGGATTTACATCTATCGTATATTCTCAACGTTACAATAATATTCATCTTTGTACGCGTAGTGGAATGATTATACATATCGCACTTATCAACTTTAGATAGATGCTTTTGACTGTTAGCAAAATATAAGAAATGTCATATACTTTATTGTCATGTCATATAAGAAAATTGCTACAAGTGAAAAATCAATGTCACTTAAATAAAAATAATTTGTTCTCAATTATGATATAGCAAATAACTTGAGGTATATAATATTATTTTACTGACCATAGACAATTAATATCTCAAACAATATATGAATAATGAATAACTTTTGGGATAAAATTCACAAACAAGATACGCATGTCTTTATTTCGTTATCTGAATTTTTTACTCATGATCAATCATTTAAGCAACTATCCTCGCAAACTTCTGGTTACGAGTTCGACACGTGATCTCTAGTGGATCCAAATTCATAAAATATCTAGAAAGTCTATATAGTGGGTGAATATGCCCACATGATTCACCCTGAATATTTTTCAGATATATTCGGAACTCAGTTCCAAATAGATAGTGAATCCAAATAGCTGGTGAATATTAATAATCAAATTGCTTGAGAACTTGCAGTACATGAGAATTCTTTTAAATGGAAGAATATTCTATTCTTCACATGATTCTCAATACTTTTTATTATCAACAAACCGAGATGGTCTAACCGGTCATGCCAAATTATAAAATTCTATAATATTGAACTTTTGGTCCAATATAACAAGAAATGTATTCAAAACAGTACAACCAAAGACATGCCGCATGTGAGAATACTGATGATAAATGATTGGCTTTATACAAACAATCACTGCAACATGTAATATGGCATGATCCCAAACAGAAATTAGGAGTTTTGTTTTCGTAGATAATAGTCTAGCAATTAATTGAAAATATTTAACAAACAGTTCTGCTAAACTATTTCGAGTGTGGACATGAGCAACTAAATGTTCAACCTCAATTCCGATTGCTATGCAATATCGTCGAATGCATGAGATCAAAACTCACTAGTACTATCAAGATGAATTTTTTTGATCGAGGAATTGAGCTTTTTAGTTTTATTCTAAGAGTAAGTAGTCTGGTAAACATTGAATTTCTAGTAGAAAGTAAGCAAACATAGGATAGCTAGTAGAAGAATCAATCAACACCATAAATTGATAAATGGTCCACATAGTGGGTATATCAGCCCACATACATCTCTATGAATTCTTTCTGAGAAAATTGGAAACTCAATATTAACCTTCATATTAGTTGATGACTAACTTGCCTTACTCACAAGCAGAATATTGGAAACTATTTGCTAAAAAAAACTGATTCCTTAGATTGTACTCATGTGAATTATCCACCATATCATAATTGCTTTTGTATGCTCAAACCTATCATGACAAGGTATAAAGCTATTTCGATCAACAAGCATCATGTTCATGACATAGTTTGTCTCAATTGCTTTCATGAATGTATAATACATTCTAGATGGTAGTGTTGAGAATTTTTCCTTTATCTGCTTTCGATCAGATACAAAGAAATTTATGCAAAAATTTTATTTTCTTGCATTATCTCAACGTAATATCCATTAGATATCTTTAAAAATCAGCAAATTTTTCTTGAATTTGCTAAAGTGCATCACCAATATACAATTTAATATTATTTGTCAAAATAATACAAGCTCTTTTGGAGCTTCTGATGATATTTGATGCACCTGATATATAATATTAATATTATTTTCAACTAATATTAATTCAAAAAATACGTTGTCTTGAATAATAGTGTGTGCAGTTGTATTACCAACTAGAACAATTTATTATGATTAACCACTAATCAGGTTACCAATATTCCCTTTTGAATTGGTAAAGAAATCAAAAACATTAAAGTGAGTCACTACTTGACCATCATAATCAAGGAAATTAATCTCCACTTTCCTTTTTCCCTTGATTGGATACAAGTTAGAGAGCCACATAGTATTTTACTATACGATAGGTACGTGCTCAATGTTCTTTCATGCTCCTATTTAGATGAGCTATTATAATTGGATACTTTATGTATCTCACTATTAGGGTTTTATTCATGAGTTTCCCATGTCTTCACCCACTGTTCGCGATAAGATGTTGCATTTACTTCAGGAAATGCAATGAAACCAAAATGGCATAACTCATGATTTTTCATATATCGTATGGATATTTGACAGTAAAGTTCTCAACTTTGAGTTAGACATAATAACGAAGGAAACTAAATGCTTTTACACAATCCTTAGATGTGTTTCCTTCTTTTGTTGTCTTACCCAAGCCACTTGGGATTAGATGAACTAAAATATCAAAGGCCCATGGTAAATATTTCTTATCGATATGTCATGTACAACTAACTAAAATTTGGTGATATTGGCTATCGGTGTAACTTTATAATGTGTAAAGTCATAAATTCAATATCAACAGGACATGACTATTTATATTTTTCTTTATAGAGTATTGTTTTTTATATCACTAATATCTATAACCATCAAGACATATGCCACTTTAGGAGCATAGTAAATTATACTTTTGGAATCAATTTAAGTTATCACTATTTCAGGAGCAATATATCAATATTTTTCGAAAATATTAAATTATCGAATAAATTAGATCATTAGATCTAATATAAATTACTCTTTAAAAGCATGTAACATTCTTTAGAATGTTACAATTGGTTGTGCGACTTCGTGAGCAACAACTTATTTAATTTAGCTAAAGTAAATAATATAATAACAAATAAATAATGCATATAACGAAAAATAAAAAGAAATAGTCGTTTCATGATGAGTAATATCAAATATTCCTCAAGAATATTTGTTTACTGTGTTTTTATTCGAGAAAACAAAGATCTAAGTTTTATATACTGTTCTTTTCAGAAGCATATCATATTCAATTAGAATATGATGAAATATTGTTGTAATCTTCAGGAATCAGAACGTGTTAATTTTAATAATCTTCAGGATTATTAAGAATTGTATAATCGTATTTCTTTATAATTACGACAAATCTAATATGGCTTTACTAAATCCAATCATATTCTTCTAGAATATGAGATGTAATTGGTGATTCTTCAGGAATCACAAGAATAATATGTGCCAAGACTCTTCAAAATTCAATCATATTCTTCTAGAATATGAGCATAAATTTTGATTCTCCATCAATTATAAATATAATATCTAAATCACAATAATCTTCAAGATTATTGATAGATTTTTGAACGATCATATTGTTTTAAGAAACCACAATTAACAATGTGTGTGTGTGTATATATATATATATATCGAGGTAAATACCTTCACTATCGGAGCTCGCTACCTAATTCATCATTATCATCATCCTTTTTTCTTCTTCCTTTCTTACACAAAATAACAGAATATATATCAAAGTAAATATCTTCACAATCCGCAAAGATCGAATCTTCATCACTAATACCTAATTAAATTTTTATTGTATTCATTACTGCTATAATACTCTTCAATAAGCGTTGCGGGCAGTTGTTTTTGGAGGGAAAAGATGAATCTTGTTTGAAGGAATTTAAATTATGATTTTTTCCCTAAATATAAATTATGGGTTTTGGAATGGATGATTTTGCAATATGTCTGAAGATTCCTCATAGTGCATGATTCAATATTCCATGGAGTCTATGGTGATAATTTGTTGGATGTGACGCAGAAGTGGCCAGTTGGTGGGTTGCAGTACTGGTGACGGTAGGTGCCGTGGGATTTCTGTATTGGTTTGCATACATTTATAGGGCAAGGGTTGTTTAGCTCTAAGTGCATAAATTGTAATGGCTTGAGAATGATTGAATTAGACCATTAGATTAGCCAAAATGAAAAGATAAGATAATTTGTCAAAACTATTTGTCATATGTATTGGTTCACGGATCCTTCCCCATATATATATATATATATATATTCTTATTCTTATTCTTATATTCGAGTTTGTTTGGGGTGTTTGCCCGTTAACGGGGGGAATTGGGTTGTGTTTAGAATAACTAATTTGAACCATCAGATTGAGGACAATGGAAGGGTAGGATGATTTGTCAAAATTATTTGTTATATATATTGGTCCATAAATCATTCCCCTATATATATATATATATATAAGAGAATGTGGGGGGAAACATTTTTAGATGATTTTGCCCCTATATATTTATTCTAATACCTTATTTTTCCTTATAGTTAGTCTAAATACTAACTATATAAATTCTGACCATGTACCTTAATCTTTTACTTTCATGTATGGTGTAACTGCAGTTTATATTTAGACTATCTCACTCAAAAAATCATTCCATACATAATTTTTATCACATTGAACATAGCTTTGAAAACAAAGTAGCATGTCATATAAAAGACTGCTAGCAAATGCACTCTCTAGAAGCTAAAGGAGTGCATGTCATAAATGCACAATACCA